>CAUYON010027960.1:0-19113 GCA_963573935.1 Arctocebus calabarensis
GATGGATAAAGGTCTTAAATTTAAGGCACGAGACACCAAAAATCCTCAAAGAAAGAATTGGAAAAACACTGGAAGATGTTGGCCTGGGGAAAAACTTTACAAGGAAGACTGCCATGGCAATAGCAACAACTGCAACAATAAACAAATGAGACTTAATTAAACTGAAAAGCTTCTGTACCGCCAAGGAGACAACAACCAAAGCAAATAGACAACCTACTCAATGGGAAAGGATATTTGTGAATTTTGAATCTGACAAAAGTTTAATAACCAGGATTTATACAGAACGTCAATTAATCTACAAGAAAAAAACCAACAATCCCATACATCAATGGAGAAGAAAGATAAATAGAATCTTCTCTAAAGACGACAGACAAATGATCAGTAAACACTTGAAAAAATGGTCATCATCCCTAAGTATTAGAGAAATGCAAAATAAAATGACCCTGAGATACCATCTAACTCCAGCGAGAATGGCCTTTATCACAAAATCTCAAAATTGCAGATGCTGGCGCAAATGTGGGGAAAAAAAAAACACTTTTACACTGCTGGTGGGACTGCAAACTAATACAACCTTTTTGGAAGGAAGATTGGAGAAACCTCAAAGAACTCAGACCTCCCGTTTGATCCTACAATCCCATCACTGGGCATCTATCCGGAAGGAAAAAACACAAAACTTTTATTATAAAGACACTTGTACTAGGCTGTTTATTGCAGCCCAATTTACAACTGCTAAAATGTGGAAACAGTTGAAATGTCCTTCAACCCAGGAATGGATTGGTAAGCTATGGTATATGTATACCATGAAATATTACTCAGCCATCAAAAACAATGGAGATTTTGCAGCATTTGTACTAACTTGGATGGAGGTGAAACATCCAAGGAATGGAGAAGCATGAATCCTATGTATTCAACTTTGATTTGAGGACAATTAATGACAATCAATTACACAGTGGGACATGGGGGAAGGAGAGAGCAGACAGAGAGAGAAGGAGGGAGGGAGTGAGGGAAAACAAAAAAAAAGGAAAGAAAATAATGACTAATTCTCACATAAATTGGATTCAATTTTGACCAAAGTACATTACTTAAATATTAATTTTTAATTCAACTTGTCAATATGTTGTTTAGGATATTGCATCCTCATTTATAAGTGAAATCTGTTTGTAATTTCCCTTTATAACAATATATTTTCTCCAATTTCAATATCAGGTGTATCCAGATCAAGTAAAATGATATTGAAATATTTCTTCTTTTTCTATTGTCTATAAGATTTGGCATGATCTGTTTTTTGAAACTCTCTTTTACTTTTATTTATATAATATTAGTTGTCCATTTTTCGAGACTTTGGGAAAAAAATAAGAAGTTAACTGATGACTTCATACTGAGCCTCAGAGTCAAAGCATTCTATAATAGATATACTCTTATTTGACAATGTGAACATTACTTTCTTGGCATTATTATTAATATTGCTTATTATTTTGATGCAGTAATCGTCTGTTTTCTTTTCTGAATGTAGGTATCTTCGTTCATTCTTTACGTGGTTTTTGTTTCTAGTCCTTATCTTAAACATTGTTATTAAATTTTAAACCTTTTAAATTCTGTGAAGGCAAACAGTGGAAACATAATTAATACATGTAGATGTAAAAATAAAAAAAATAATAAAAAAGAAGGAATTATTCATTTCAGACACCAAGTGGGGTGAGGAAAGAGGTCAGTGAAGCCAACTTTCATCTACTCCAATCTTTATTTGGGAGTTGAGTGCTAGTACACTTCTCTAGCAGTCAGGTAATAATATAAATATTCACTCGACCAAGGCTGCTGGAAGCACCAGTGATACAGCCCTGAGCAAGTCAGTGGCTCCCTTAAGGGAGCTGACATTCCAATGAAGTAAACCAGATAAAAACACAAAACACGTTACTAAGATAGTTTCAACTTAAACAAGGCAAAGTACAGTAGAACCGCTGCCAGTTGACCACCCAGAGGTCTGTGACTGGCCAACATAGGGAGGTGGTCAACATAAGAAATGAGGCTACTGTACTGATAGACTTGTGATGTGTGTCTGGCCTGTGAAAATGAGGTCAACTTAAGGAGGTGGTTAATGTGAGCAGTTGGTCAGCTAGGGAGTTTCTACTGGCGTCAAATGCCTAGACGCAGAGTAGAAAAATATTTAGTAGTTGCTAGAACATGTCTGTATATGTTTTCTTATATAATATGCACCATAATAAGGTAAAGTGGTTGTCACGAGTGCCATTGCACAAATAAGGAAAGGAAAACTCGGAAAATTAAGGGACTTGAAGAAGGGCAGAGAACTCACCAATGGGAGAGTTTAAATTTCCACCCTTATATTTTGACTCTGGGCTGTAGCTTTCCTTAGGAGAGCATTTCTTTATGTGCATGATTATTTGCTCAGAGTGTTAGTCATACTGGCACGATCTCTGATTCCTGACTCTCCAGATTTCTCTCTTAGGAAGCATAAACTCCAGATCCAGTTGACAACACTCAATCCAGGAAACACTTCTGAAATTATGAGAGCTTTTCATGCATGACCTAATTTTCTCCTCCATGAGCTATTACTGCTTTACAGGTGAGACAGTAAGACATAGAAATGCCAAGTGACTTTGCCAAAGACTTAAATAAGGAAGTGACTGAGCTGGGGAACGGAGCCATTCTTTCCTTGCTCCACACTAGAGGTCGAGCTTTCTGGGAGGAGGGGCCACTTTCCACTATCTCTAAGTGTTGGTAACACCTGGGATGATGCGGCCGTAGTAGAGGAAAAGGCTATGATGTTTAAATTTGGGCTGTGAGTTATAGCCAAAGGGGTGAATGGGCGAATGGATGACAGGGAAGAGGGACTTCTGGCTACAAAATCATCATGTGCAGCAGAGAAATGACTTCTGGAGTAGCTCTGTTCAACCTCTACCCAGTAATTACTGAGCAGGATTTGCTCCATGAAGCACATATGGCCGAGAAGGCAGCAAGGTTCTAGCTATCACCTTGGAAGGCAGCCAGGTCGGCACGGAGATCTTTGCAGGGGTAGAAGCCCTGTCCTTGTTACTTGTTGATCCAGATCCTCTTTAAAGCCGAGCCTCCTACTTCCCGGAGGCTTAGGAAAGCCAGGAGGGTTACAACTACTTTGTAGACACTTTATGATTATAAATTATTATGATGTCTCTGAAAAAATCCTCCTTCTGACAACAACTTCATATTGTTTAATAGTCCTCTTTGGAGGACTGCAATTTCTGGCTTTGATTTGAAAATTTATTATTGATACTTCATATCTTTTAGAAATTGGTTGTAAATGATCTTCTTGCTGCATAAACGAGGCCGATTCCTATTGCGTAAAGCTATAAACATCCTGTATTTATTTGGCAGAGAACCTAAATCATTGTTTCAGCAAATAGCGGGCTCGTAGGCCTCAGTCTGCAGTTGAATTGGATTGGATTATGCTCTTTCTCCTAACTGATTCTAATTCTCTACTTCATAAGTCTGATCGATGGAATTGTGAAAAAACAAACAGGATTTCTGATCAGCTGTGCCCATTTTTACCTATCAAAATCTTGGGAAAAAAATGTTTCTTCAAAAGCCAGTCGTTAGAGGTGATTACAGTTAGAATTGAACTAAGTGCCTTAAACCTTCCTGGTAACATGCTCTGATGGCCTTCGTCCACCTGAGCAGAGAGCAGTGATGGAGTTTCAGTTGCCAAAGGAAGAATGGAGTGTCTCTCCCTGTTTTTAGTCACTCATCCCTATGTTACTTTCGAACCCTTTTTATTCAACCTAAAAACAAAAAGCTTCCTTAGATTTAAGGTGGCAAGATTCAGGAAATATTGTTTTCTCTGAGGCTGCCCTAAAGGTGCCTGTTAATCATTTTATTTGAAAATTCAATATCGCTGAACTCCCACACACATTTCTGTCTGAAAGCTCCAGAGAGTTTTCTGGCCCTTAAGTATGTAAGATTTATAGCCTGGTGTTCCAATTAAGCAAATTGCAAGGGCTGGAGCAAAGAGAAGAAGGACGCGGTCACGCTACACAATAGAAGTAAAGGTTGGCTGCTCTTTTTCTAATTTCATGAATCTCAGCAGGCTCTGAGAATCTGGCATAGTTCAGACTCTATGTTAATTGGCTGTATCTGTCTAGTCTCACCTTCAGAAGGTGCTCAGAAAATGGCTTGGTCTGCCATTATATGAAACACTCTGCTTAGTTATCGGGGTGAATGATGGAATAATCTCAGTCAAACGTCCAACCTGAAATAACCCCAGTCTCATCTTGTGAGAACTCTTGATGGTTTTCAAATCACTCTTGTGTTTCTTCGAACAATCCTCGAGGTAGACCGAGTCAATATGCTGCACTCATTCTAAGGCTGAGAACACTGAGGTTCAAAGAGACAGGAAGAGGAGAGACCAGGACCCTTGAGCCAGGCTATCCACGTTTCAATCCTGCCTTTGCCAATTACTGGCTGAGGAAATTCAATGTCCTCAGCCATAAAGTGGGAATAATAATGAAATAACAAAAAAACCCAAGTTTACGGAGGTTTTGAAGGAGCAAATGAATTAACATGTGTGAAGCACAACAGTGCCTGTCACTTAGTGAAGCTCAATAAATCTCATATGTTGCTATTTGTCATTCTAATTATTGCTCTTGCCTGAGTCACAGTCTATGCTACTTTGGGTAGGTTACGGATTCCAGGTCCTTTGATTTCTAACCTAGTATTTCTTGAAATTTTTTTTTTAAAAAACATCAGTGAAGAATTTAATCTTGTTAGTGTTAGGTTTTGCAACAGATTTACCATTTGCTATCTCTATATTTATTTGTATTTGGACATACAGCCATAAGATCTTTTCTGTGTACATTTCCTCCAGGCTGTCTTCCCTGTAAGTCAGAAGAATGACAACACCTAACAGAGTTCCCCGCACTGGGGACGGGTCAGGGGAAATACATCCATCTGTGCCAGTTGTTGGCTGAAGAGGAACTCCTTAGCAAAATCATTTAAGATTATTTGCTGAGACTGTTAATGGTAAATACTTTCATTTGTTGGAAATAAAAGGTCCCAGCTCTGATGGAAGAAATCTAAGTTTAAAGGCTAACAAAGAAGTTTGCAAGCTAAATACAAGAATGTGTATGCAAAGATATCTATCTAAATATCTATATTTCTATCTATTTATATACAGAATGGCCTCTTGCTACTTTTTTTCTCAGTGCCTAAAAATACGGGGATAAAATATGAATGCCCACCCCAAATAGAAATATTGAATAAAGTATGGTACACTATTCCAGGGACTCTTCTGTCGTATTAAAAAGAATGAATTAAACCTTCAGTTGAGTTGCAAAGATTTTCACAAGTTATTACTGAATAAGAAAGCAATTATGCAGAGAAGTGGGTATAAGATGATCTTATTTTAGTGAAACAAATGTAAGGAAACTTTGGTGTATATTTTTAGAGGATTATATGAGGACAGAGGGAAAATAAAGAAGCACAAATACTATGTTGGTAACATAGATTGTCTTGTTAGAGGAAGAGTTTGTAGATGAGGGAAAAGATGAATAGGAAAAAGGGACAGGAGAAAAAATGAGTTAAAAAAAACTGAACCAAAATAAAGTGTCATGACATATTTATGACATGGTCCTAGGCATGAAAATAAAGAAATAAGTCCTGATGTTGACATGCATGTTAAAATCAATGTGTATATTTAATGATGTAGTGGTTCTTTTTTCCCCTTAAAATCTGTTATTAGATTAATGCGTCTGGCAATCAGGTATGTCTTAGAATTGAGAAAATGTAGTAAAAGTCATAGGAAAGGGCAGACCAAACAGAATCCTTATGGTCTACAATTTCTAGGACTGTGTAGCCTATTACAGTAGATACCAACAAGTGTGGCTATGGAGCTCTTGAAATGTGGTTGGTCCAAGGTGAGATATGCTGGAAATATAAAAAATGCATATCAGATTTCAAAAACTGGATGCGTCTATGAACATAAAGGAAAAGAACATAAAATGGCTTATTAATATTTTTATATCAATTATATATTGAAAATATTTTGATGTATAGGGGTAACTAAAATATATTATGTAGTTTTTAAAATTTAAAGATATTAAGGGGTTACCAATGTTTTTGCTACTGGATACCCTTTGTAATGCTGAAGTTGGAGCTTTTAGTGTGGTCATCTCCTAAATAATGATTAAGTTTTTACATCTCTCCCTCCCCACTTCTTGATTTCCAGTGATCTTTACATCTCTTTGTACCTCCCAATTATTAGAGAGAACAGGTTGTGTTTTGTTCCATTCCTGAGGTATTCACCTTACGATAATGGCCTTTAGTTCCATCCAAGTTGCAGCAAAAGACTATTACTGCTTTTTATGACTGAGTGGTACCATGTGGGGTATATATGTCACATTTTTCTTAACACATTTGATACCACTTGATGGATACTTAAGTTGATTCCATAGCTTTACAATTGTGAATTATATTGCAATAAATATTTGAGTAAGGTTTATTTTTGATATAATGATTTCTTTTCCTTTGAGTAGCTACCTAGTAGTAGGATTGCTATCTCAAATGGTAAGGCTGTATTTATTTCTTTGAGGAATCTCGATACTGTTTTCCATAATTTGCAGTCCCACCAACAGTACATAAGCATTGACTTCTGTCTGTATCCACATCAGCATCTATTGATTTTTTACTTTTTAATAATGGCCATTCTGATAGGGACAAGGTGGCATCGCATTGTGTTTTTAATTTGCATTTCCCTGATGAAAAGTGATGTTTAACATTTGTAAATATGTTTTTTACAATTTCTTTATCTTCTTTTGAAAAACTTCTGTTCATGTTGTTTGCCTACTTTGTAATGGATTTTTATTTTTGCTTATTTGTTTGAGTTTTTGGGAGATTCTGAATATTAGATTCTGATGTATAGTTTGCAAGTATTTTCTTCCATTCTGTACATTGTCTATTTAGTTTCTTGGTTATTTCCTTTGCTGTGCAGAAGCCCTTTAATTTAATGTAATCAAATCTCATTTATTTATTTTTGTTGTTGCCATATTTGCCTTTGGGACCTAAGTCATAAATCTTTTGGCTAGGCCAGTACCTAGAAAATTTTTCCTACAATTTCTTCTAGAATTCGTATGATTTTATGCCTTATGTTTAAGTCTTTTATCCATCTTCAATTAATTGTGTATTATGTTTTGGGCATATGACTTCTCAGTTTTCCCAACACCACCTATTGAATAGGGTATCCTTTTCCCAGGGTATGTTGTAAGAGACTTTGTCAAACATCCCTTCATTGTAGGTAGATGATTTATTCCTGTGTTTTCTATTATTTTCTATTAGTCTATATGTCTCTAGTTTTATACTTGTACCATGCTGTTTTGTTTACTAAAGCCTTACAGTATAATTTGAAGTTCAATAATGTGATGATGCCTCCAGATTTGTTGTTTTTGCTTATGACTCCTTTGGCTATTTGGGCTCTTCTTTTTTTGCTTTGTTCTTTTGTATTGGTATTTTTTATTCAGGCTCCTTTTTGGTTCCAAATGAAGTGCAGTGTTATTTTTTCTAGTTCGGTGGAAGGATGTTAGTATTTTGAGGGGGATGGTGTTGCATCTATAAATCACTTTGGGCTTTGTGGACAGTTTAGCAACGTTGATTCCACCTCCCTGAGCATGAGATGCATTTCATGTTTTTGTGTCCTTTGTGATTTCTTTCATCAGTGCTTCATAGTTCTCCTTATAGAGACCTTTCACCTCCCTGGCTCAATGTATTCCTAGGTATTTTATTTTCTTTGCAGCTATTGTGAATGCTACGAAGTCTCTGATTACTCCCCATTTAATTATTATTAGTATATATTAAAGTATTGATACATGTACATTGATTTTGTAACCTGCAACTTTGCTGAATTTATTTATCAATTCCAAGAATCTTTGGAGTCATAAAAATTTTCTAGATACAATTTCACATCATCAACAATAATGGATAGTTTGACCTCATCTTTCCCAATTTGAATACCCTTTATTTTCTTTCTCTTGCCTTCTTAGAAAGAGTATTTCCCTGATTAGATATCCTTTTTTTCCTTGCCTGGCTAGGACTTCTAGTTCTGTGTTGAATAGCAGTGGTGATTGTGGGCATCCTTATCTTGTTCCAGTTCACAGGGGGAATGCTTTCAATTATTCTCTATTCAGTAGGATGTTGGCTGTGGATTTCTGATATATGTTTTTTATTATTTCAAGGTATATTCTTTCTATGTCCAGTTGGTTGAGGGGTGTTATCCTGAAAGAGTACTGGATTTTATCAAATGCTTTTTCTGCATCTATTGAGATGATCATAATGTCTTTGTTTTGCTTTTGTTTATGTGGTGAATAATTTTTATTGATTTGGATATGTTGAACTGTCCTTGCAACCCTGGGATGAAATCCACTTGCTTGTGGTGAATTATCTTTCTTTCTTTCTTTCTCTCTCTTTTTTTTTTAAAGATATGTTGTTGAATTTAGTTTCCTAGCATTTTACTGAGGACATTTTCAACTATGTTCATAAGGGATATTTGTCTATAGCCGTGGTTCTCAAACTTCCTTATGCCATGACCCTTTAATACAGTTCCTCATGTCGTGGTGTTCCCCAACCATAAGATTATTTTCATTGCTACCTCATAACTGTAATTTTGCTACTGTTATGAATAGTAATGTAAATATCTGATATGCAGGATGTATTTTCCTTGGTCGTGACCCACAGGTTGAGAACTGTTGGTCTATAGTTTTTCTTTTTTTGTTGTGTCCTTTCCTAGATTTGGTATCAAAGTGTACTGGAGGATTCCCTCCTTCTTGATGTTATGGAATAATTTATATAGGATAGGTGCCTGTTCTTCTTTGTAGGTCTGGCAGAATTCAGCTATGAATCCCCATGTAATGCCTACTGAATCAGAAATTCTGGGTATGGAGCCCTTGAATCTGTGTTTTACCATACATCCCAGGTAATTCTGACACAGGCTGAAATTTGAGAACCTGCTTTAGGATAAGGCAGTGCTTGGGTAAAAACCATAACATTGGGAATCAGGAAGATAGCACAGTCTGAGTTTTGAAAGAAGCCTCCAAATAGACAGAGCTCATCCAAAAGGCAATAAATTCAGCATTTTACAAGAATCCAGGCTTTTAGCAAAGGGTCATTTTTGAGGAGAAATTCTGAGCAAGTAAATGGTGGTTAAATGGTTCAATTACTTTCAAGCTTCAGCATCACACTCTGAGCTGTCATTATTGTGTTTCTTTGATAAGTGTGATTTTTACTTACATGACAGCTTGAGCATCAAGGAGTCATGTGTAAACCTTGGCATTTGAAACCATTTTGGATGCTTTAATGTCCTCACTTTCCAGAAAAACAAGCAGGTTATCATTGGAAAGAAAATAGTACATATTAATCTTTGGGATTTAAACAGGGTTAAAAAAGACTGTATTACCTCGTTTTACCTCACTTTAATATACAAATAAAATTTATTTAAGAGGTGCTTCTATGTGGCACTGGTGGCTCAATGAGTAGGGTGCCAGCCCAATATACCGAGGGTGGCAGGTTTGAACCCTGCCCTGACCAAACTGCAACAACAACAAAAAAGAAATAGCTGCGTGTTGTGGTGGGCACCTGTAGTCCCAGCTACTTGGGAGGCTAAGGCAAGAGAATTGCCTAAACCAAGAGTTGGAGGTTGTTGTGAGCTGTGACGCCATGGCACTCTACCGAGGGCAACAAAGTGAAACTCTGTCTTAAAAAGAAAAGAATCAGAAATAAATTCTGATTTCTACTTGTGGCAATTAATTTAGTAGCACCTTTGAATAGTGCCTGCTTCACTGTTAAAAAAAATTACAAACCTATTTTGATTTTCCATAAAATAACAATTATTTTACACCAATTAAACATAAATTAAAAGTGATATGCTTGTGTAAATATGTTAGAAGTAATGTTTCCACTGTGAGAGAGAGATATGGGACGTGCCCTATACTTGTGAGACAGTGGGCATTACTATATACACGTGTGCACACACACATTCATACCACATTTCTCAATGTAGGTAAAACGGGAAACTTTCCAATTTTATTCTCTATGTTCAAATACACAAATGTCTTACAACTAAAGAATAAAATAATGGATAGTTATCTGGGAGGCATATATGCAAAGATGTTCTGATGACATTTCCACAGTTTTTATGATAACACATTGTTACACATGCCATGGGTAAATTAAGTAAGAAAGTGGCATTCTCTTTAATGCATAATGAAACTTATTAGCTGTAGACAGCTAGTGAGTCTGAAACAGAAATGATGACAAGAGTGGTATAAATAAAAGTGTCCACCCACTGTATAATGAGGCTAGTTTGGTTTTTAGTATATGCTGATAATACACTGATAATTTAAAATTTCACAAGAAAATACCAACTGGCCCACCACATACCAGTCAGTGTTGTGGGACTGGAAATACAAAGTCAACAAGACAAACGCATTTCCTTCCTATATGCATGTGGTAATAGTAGATATTAAAGACTAAATAATAATAGGATTAAATTCATGAAAAATAAAGGATGCACATACTCAGGGGTTTTATCTAGTGTAGACATCAGAGAAGGTTGCCTTGAGGAGGTGATAGTGGTGCTGGGAGGAGCCAGGAGCCAGTAAGAGCATCTGGTGAAGGAGCCAAAGTGAACCCTCCTAAGTGCAGTGAAAGCAAGGAACACGGGGTGCACTTGTGACACTGCAGGGCCCTTGGAAGGGAGGCAAAAGATAAAAGTAGAGGCAGGAAGGAGCTAGTTCTTAGTGTTTTAAAAAAACAAAGGTGAGATTTTGGATTGCATCCAAAGGGCAATTGAAACCATGAGTTGGCCAGACTTCCTTTCCAAATAGATTACACTGGCTTCATTGTAGACAGTGTGTGGAAGCAGAGGTGAGGACTGTAGAACAATTGGATCAGTTTTCACATTAGTCTAGGCAATGATACTGCTGGCCACGGGGAATGGAGAGAAGTGAACAGATGCGAGTGGTATTTGAGGCAGGGCCAGCACGGTTCCATCATGCTGGTGGTACAAGTGTGTGGAATAGAGTGGAAGTTTCCTCTCCAGTATGCTATTGAACTAAGTATAGGGAGCTCTGGTCAATGAAGGATTTTGGGGGAAGAGAATAAGGTCAATGTAAAAAGGTTTGAACTGATGTACACAAGAATCACCTGAGCAGAGCTGACTGGTGGAATAGAATTAACTAAGCTGGGCATAGAGAGGGGGAGGCCCTGGCCAGTGAATGGTACCTGGAGGCCGGGGAGTGAATGAGGTTTCCTTGGAGCATTTGGGTGTTGGTGCAGGAAGAAAGAGGGGTCAGGATCATCATTTAAGGGGCAGATGGACAAGGTGGGACCCACTAAAGTGGCTGAAAAGATGCCAAAGGAGAGAAAAATAAGAGTACATGGTATCACAGAAGGAAAAGAATGGAAATGTTCCTGTAAGGGGGGAAAGCAGTGTCAAATGCAGCTGAGATGGCCACTGAGGTAAGGCTGAGACAGGTTTGTTGGTGACCTTGACAAGCGTGGTTTTTGTAGATTAGTGATGGTGAAAACCAGACTGAAGAAGGTTGAGGAAGGGCTTCCAAAATAAAGTCTAGTCAGTAGCTGTAACAGGCAGCAGTGAGGGATGATAATTAAAATGAGTGATAGGAAAATCACATCATAATAAAGATATATGTACCCGAATGTTTATTGCAGCCCAATTCATAATTGCTAAGTCGTGGAAGAAGCCCAAATGCCCATCAACCCAAGAATGAATTAGGACTTGATTTTTAAAGCCAAACTAAGACAAGCAGGGTTGTGACAGAAAATTTTTTTTCCTAAAACTCTACTGGAATTTCACCATTTTTTCCAGAATTCATCATTCTAAAGAAAAATGATGCAATCTTTTCTCTGTGCAGATATTGTGAGATTTATTTTTAAAAATTATAAGATGAAAAAGAAATTATGTAGCATATATTAAGTGGAGTATCTCTCCACTTAATTTATTTTCTAGACTGTGGCATGATCTTTTTTTCTCTACATGGGGACATGTCAAGAGGAAATTATAACATATTAAGTTTAAATATCTAATTGACTCTTATTTGCAATTCTAGAATAGGGCAACATCTCATTCTTAAAACAGAATACGTTTTCCAATGAACTAAGCAAAAGAGATTGGCTTCATAGGCAAACAAAAAGCACGAAGAAAGCAGAAACAAGGAGTGAAAAATAGATTTGGTCACTTCAAAGTTATTTTCTTTCTAGGGTTAATATAGAGAAAACTTGCCTATTAGGCCCACGGAGGTAAAATGGCCTCCTTCCTACGAGGCTGTGTATCTCCTGGTTTTTATAAAATGGGCCCATTTCAAAGTTCAGTTTGATTACATGGCAACCAGCATGAGTAATTCCTTTCTGGTTTGGTCTGAGGTTTGGGGGCCTAATAATGGCCTAATACAGCCATTGGGTCAAAACAATGGCTTCCCATGACATTATTGAACAGTTATGTTTTGGCTTAAAAAGTTTTCTTCTATGTTCTTGGTAATTGCTTTTCTATGCTTTACATTATAAACAAACTGCATCTTTGTTTTTTGCCCAGTATTACTTTTATTTTCATTTTCTGGCTTAGTGATTCTACTCTGAATTGTAGAATTTTAAGCCCAGCATGGTTTGACTACATTTACCTTTCTTCTCTGTTAGATATTTCTCATCTTACATTTCACTGGTTATTTAGTATTATCCTAAAATATCATATTCTGTAAAGGATATAAGACATGCATTCTAAATTCTATTTCGCAGAGTAAAACTTCCGCAGGATTGCTCTGTTTAATTATCAGAACTACAGTTTTCTTCTTGATACTATAGAACTGATAGACAAACCTGATCTTGCCATTTCTATTTTCACTCTTCTTTTAACAGAAGTAACTCCATTCAGATCAACAGAACACCAACAAGCAGGTGTGACTCTACTTTGAACACAATTAAGTTCCCCTCTCAAATCTGAAGCTCAAGGACAAGCTGATCTTCATAGCTTCAAGTAAAATGTACTGTGACTAATACTTTTTAGTACTGCTCCCCCAACTGGGGTAAATGCTCCTCTTGCTCCCTTTGCTTGCTTTCGAACAGCCAGGAGGTATCTTTCTCCCAAGTAACATGACAGGTGGCAGGCCTCTCTTGTCTCCATCTCTGTCTCTTGCTTTGTGCTAATAACTCAGGAAAGAGCACATCACCATTTTTACTCCCTCTCCATCCTGCTAACCTTGAAGGACTTGCAGTTTCAATCTGCTGCATGTCTTCAAAAAGAAAAGCTCCTACATTTGAGTTTGGGGAGGAATCAAAGGGGAAGTGAGGAAGGTTGGTAAGATTTGAGTGGTGAGGGGAGTCTGACCAAGTTCCTTTTCCTGAAGCCTCTGATTGAGCTGATTTCTTATTCTGAACTATTTGGAGTGTGGTGGGGAAGTATTGCCTTCTAGAAAACACTCTGAGGAGGATTGGCTGCCTTTAGCGGCCGTCACGTCTTGTACATTTTTACGGTTCTATCAATGGGAAGGTTGAAAGGTTCACATCCCCAAATTGAAAAGCTAAGTTGAAAGTCTGCATAAGAAACCAAGATGTTGTGTGTATGTGTTTGGAAGAAAGTGAGAGGTGGATAATTTGTGAGGACTTGAGAGTGTACATTGGTCACTGCTGCCTTCTCTTCACCAGATTTGAAGATTGTGAATGGGGTCTGATAACGTGGTGCCCAGCCCAAGAAAAGAAGACAATAAAACAAGGAAAGAGAAACCTAAGAACCGCTAAGCATGCCTAAAGTAGGAATATATTTCCAGCTCATTTCTTCCCTACTCATAACTATTGAAAAGCAGCTGGCTGTTTCTTTAATTTAATCCTTTGTCTATCTTAGAGTTGACAAAGCAGGTTCTATTTAAGGGAGCCTTTTACATTTTGAAAGGAGAAAAAAATGGGGTGGGGGTGGCATATTATATGAGGAGACTTTTAAAAATCTTCACAAATTCATATGTTGCTGGAGAAAAGCATAAGGGGGAGCCAAATGAATTGATGTTTTCTTATTTTCTACAGTCTCTTGACCTGAGTTTTAATCTTGAATCACTGCCACATAAATTTGGCAGGTTACTTCATTTGTTTGGATTGTAGGTAGTCTCCTGATATTCTGAAATTTCTCCTGGGGCTTTAAACGTGTACATTTTCCACTCTGAATTCCCTCTCGTGACTTGCCAAATTCATAAATTACATGGGAAAGGCCATCATACTGCATTTGATTCTGCACGTGAATGGATGCAGATCTGTGGTCTTACTTTTCCATCTAACCCAGATGTTATATTACTTTTCCTTTCTTAGTTTAAATGAAGTAGAAACTTTGATGTCACTTGGCTTCATCCCAATCTGGAAGAGACAGTTACTGCCTGGCAAAAGCAGTATCTGGAGGAACAGACATGCTTTGACTACCCCTTCTATTGAAACATAAGTTCCATATTTCATTGGTCCAATGACGCCTACATTTCCACATTTTAATTTCTCTTAAATTAGGATATATTCTGCAGTGGATGATGTCTTGTCATAATTTGTATTAGCAGTACCATTGTACTGACTTTATTGAATAAGTTATTAAAATTATTGCATCTTAAAATCAATGCTATCTTATATTTGATGAAATGCAGAAGTTGTAGTTTCTTGGGAAGCTTTTGTCTTAGTAATGCTAGGAATAGAGAGGGACTAGGAAGTAAATTTAGGAAGAGAATTCAAGAATTAGTGATAAAAGCTTTACAAATTAACATAAATAATGTGTTTTGTTCTCTTGCCTTTTGTCAGGTTTTTGAGTGCAGGGATTAACTGTATATTTTACTAATTCAGTACAATATCTAATCAATTATGAATATTTTAGCTACATTATTATAACACAGATAAAAAGTAGTCATTCATTGTAAAGGGGCAAGATCGCTGAAAAGAATATGAAGGAATTCAGCATTAAATTTCCAACTTACCATTTTTTATTGACCAACTGCATATAATACAATAGCATTCCTTTGTATTACTTCATATAGGAATTTCTCTATCACAAACCTAAATATTAAATTAAGAAAATACTTAATACTTAATAAGCATATCTGAAATCATTAATCTCTTATGTAAGTGACAATAAAACTTAGTTGCACATTAAAATCACCTAGAAATATTTTATAAAATAATTATGAAATTTGGAGTCTATTTCACACTATATATAATACATCACATTAACAGAATGAAAGATGATCACAAAAATGATCATCTCAATTGATACACAAAAAGCATTTGAGGAAACTCAATACCCTTTCATGATAATACACTTACAAACTAATGATAGAAAAAAATCTACTTCAACATAATAAAGGCCCAAATGAGAAACCCACCACTAATAGCATTCTCAATTATGAAAGTCTGAAAGTTTTTCTTCTAAGAAGAGGAACAAAGCAAAAATATCTACTTTCATCACTTCTACTAGTTTAGTAATGGAAGTCCTAGACAGAGCAATAGGGCAAGAAAAAGAAATAAGAGGCATTTAAATTCGATGTGAAGCAATAAAATTATTTTTGTCACAGACAACATGGTTTTATACATAGAAAATTCTAAAGATGGTTGGGGCACCCGTAGCTTTGTGGTTAGGGCACTAGTGTCATGCTCCAGGGCTGGTGAATTCGAACCTAGCCTAGGCCTGCTAAACAAACAAACGAACAAAATAGCCAGGTGTTGTGGCGGCAGCTATAGTCCCAGCTAAAAGGGAGGCTAAGGCAAGAGAATTGCTTGAGCCCAAAAATTGGATGTTGCTGCAAGCTGTGACACAACACTCTACCAAGGGTGACAAAAGTGAAACTCTGTCTCAATAAAATTAAGAACAAAAAAATCCCTCAAGATTATAAACAAACATGCAAACTGCTAAAACTAAAAGTTAATTTAGTAGTTTCAAAATACAAAACTGACACACCAAAAGTAATGGAATTTTTGTATTGTAATAATGACCAGTTCAAAAACAAAATAAAAAAAAATTCATTGTTAATAGCTTCAAAAAGAATAAAATACTGAGCAATAAATGTAACCAAAAAGGTAAAGACTTATACAATGGAAATTATAAAAATTTACTGAAGGAAATACCATACAAATACAAATAAGTGGAAAGATATCCCATGTTCATGGATTGGAAGATAATATTTTTAAGACATCTATACCCAATTTAGTCTTGAGATCCAATGTAATCCCTATCACAATCCCAACTTTGTTTTTGACAGATATAAAAATAAGCCATTCAAAAATCAATATAAAATTTTAAGGGACCCCAAATTACCAAAAACGAAAAGCAAATATGAAGGTCACACATTTCCTGACTTCAAAATTCACAGTGTATCTACAATATTCAAATCAGCATAGTCCTGGAATAATGACAGATATATAAATCATGGAAATAAAATAGAGCACAGGAATAAATCTTCATATATCTGGGCAAATGATTTTCAAAAAGGGTGCCAAGAACCATTCTAAAGAAAAAGATTTTTCCAATAGATGGTGCTGGAGAAAACTGAATATGTCTTTGACATGCAACAGAATAAATTTTGACCCTCACTTTACATTATATATGAAACAAACTTAAAAAAGAAGGAAAGGGCTCGGCACCTGTGGCTCAACAGGCTAAGGCACCAGCCATGTACACCTGATCTTGTGGGTTTGAATCCAGCCCGGTCCCATGTGGGTTGCAACCAAAAAATGGCCAGACGTTGTGGCAGGCGCCTGTAGTCCCAGCTACTTGGGAGGCAGAGGCAGAAGACTCTCGCGTGAGCCCAGGAATTGGAGGTTGCTGTGAGCTATAATGCCACAGCGCTCTATCCAGGGTGAAAGCTTGAGGTTCTGTCTAAAAAAAAAAAAAAAAAGAAGAAGAAGAAGAAGAAGGAAAGACCTAAAAATAAAAGCCAAATCTTAATAATTCTGAAAGAAAACATGGAGAAAACTTTCATGACATTACATCTGACAATGATTTCTTATATACGATTCCAAAACCACTGCCAACAACAGAAAAAATAAATAAATTGAGTTTTTTTTATCAAAATTAACATTTTTGTACATCAACGGACACTACCAACAGAGGAAAAAAAGGAATCAATAGAATGAAAGAGAATATTTTCAAATCATTTATCTGATAAGAAGTTGATAATCAGAATGTATTTTAAAGGAAAAAAACCCTTCTACTATTCTAAAACAACAAATCAACCTGAGTTAAAAATGGACAAAGGACTTGAATAGGGATTTATCCAAAGAATATAGATAGTGGTCAGTAAGCATATGGAAATATGGTTAACATCACTAATAATTAGGTAAAGGGACATCAAAATCACAGTGAGATACCACCTCACACCAATGGAGTGGCTATTCTTTTTTAAAAAAATATTTTAAAAACAGAAAATAACTTGTGATGGTGAGGAAGTGAAGAAAAGAAATTGTTCATTGCTGGTGGGAATTAAAAATGATGCAGCTGCTATAAAAAATGATGTAATTGTTCCTCAAAAAATTAAGCATAGAATTCCTATGTAATCTAATAATTTCATTTTGGGGTAAATACTCCAAATAATTGAAAGCAGGAACTTGGACAGATATTTTTTTTCTTAGAAATTATATTTTCTTTTCAAGTACTTTTTCTTTTCTTTTGGTTTTTTATTAAATCATAGTTGCGTACATTAGTGCAATCAAGGGGTACAATATGCTGGTTTCATATACAATCTGAAATGTTTTCATCAAACTGTTTAATATACCCTTCATGGCATTTTCTTAGTTATTGTATGAAGACATTTGTATTCTACATTTAGTAAGTTTCACCTGTACTCTTCAAAGATGCACCATAGGTGTGGCCCCACCAATTACCTTCCCTCCACCCCAACCTCTCCCTCCCCACCCTTCTCATATTCCTGTGCTATAGTTGGGTTATAACCTTCATATGAAAGCTTTAAGTTAGCTTCATAGTAGGGCTGAGTACATTGGATACTTTTTCTTCCATTCTTGAGATACTTTGCTAAGAAGAATATGTTTCAGCTCCATCCACGTAAACATGAAAGAGGTAAAGTCTCCATCTTTTTTTAAGGCTGCATAGTATTCCATGGTATATGTATACCACAATTTATTAATCCATTCGTGGGTCAATGTGTATTTGGGCTTCTTCCATGACTTCGCAATTATGAATTGGGATGCAATAAACATTCTGGTACAGATGTCTTTGTTATAATGTAATTTTTGGTCTTCTGGGTATATACCTAATAAAGGAATTATAGGATTGAATGGCAGGTCTATTTTTAGATCTCTAAGTATTCTCCAAACATCCTTCCAAAAGGAATGTATTAGTGTGTATTCCCACCAACAGTGTAGAAGCGTTGACGTCCACATCCACGTCAACATCTCTGGTTTGGGGATTTTGTCATGTGGGCTAAATTACTGGAGTTAGGTGATATCTCAAAGTAGCTTTGATTTGCATTTCACTGATGATTACGGATGGTGAGCATTTTTTCATGTGTCTGTAGGATGTGTGCCTGTCTTCTTTAGAGAAGTTTCTCTTCAAGTCCTTTGCCCATTCTGAGATGGGATCATTTGTTCTTTTCCTGCAAATATGTTTGAGTTCTCTGTGGATTCTGATTATTAAACCTTTGTGGGAGGCATAACTTGCAAATATTTTCTCCCATTTTGAGGGCTATCTGCTTGCTATACTTACTATGTTCTTGGAAGTACAGAAGCTTTTTAGTTTGATCAGGTCTCACTAGGGTACTTTTGATACTGCTTCAATTGCCTGGAGAGTCCTCCTCATAAAATATTCACCCAAGCCAATTCTTTCAAGAGTTTCCCCAGCACTTTCTTCTAATATTTTGATAGTTTCATGTCTTATGTTCAAATCTTTAATCCAGTGAAAGTCTACCTTAGTTAATGGTGAGAGGTGTGGGTCCAGTTTTAGTCTTCTACAGATCACCAGCCAGTTCACCCAGCACCATTTGTTAAATAGGGAGTCTTTTCCCCACTGAATGTTTTTAATTGGCTTGTCAAAGATCAAGTAACGGTAAGTAGCTGGATTCATCTCTTGGTTCTCTATTCTGTTCCAAACATCTA
>CAUYON010027961.1:0-23279 GCA_963573935.1 Arctocebus calabarensis
ATGTTGAAACACTTTTTTTTTTTTTTTTTTAGTACTTTTTACATGTTACCAGGAATGATCCAATGTTAGAAAGCCATTGAAACTACAGGCCAGAAAGAGAAATTATTTGGTAGTGAGATGTCTCTGAAAAATCAGGGAAGAGGAGATACCAAGGCCTCATGTGAAAGGATTGGCTTTAAATAGGAGTAGAGACAAGATGGGAAAAGGAAAAGATGAGTGCAGGTGGAGGTTCAAAGGGTCGGTGATAGGAAATTAGGAGTATGTATCATCTACGGCTTCTCAGTGGTGCAGATGAGAAAGGGGCGATGTGGCTGGAAGGGTGAGGAGCATAAAGAAGGCACAAAGTAATCACTGATAAAATGAATTAGCAAGAAGAAAACAATTGTAAGCTTGCACACAGAGTTGAATGTCCATTTGAAATGGATTTCCCTGAATTTTTCTACCAGTGCAACCTACCATGTGACTCTGTGGCAGTACACAGGTAGAGACAGCAGAAAGTAAGGTTGATGGAGGCTTGGGGCTTTCTAAACACTTGTGATAGGGACATTGAGAGGCAAAGGGGTTCATGCTACTAGCAAGAGTGCTGTTGAACTTGTGATAATGTCTCTATATTGAATTTGAAGGAACTAAAGAAAATTTGAGCAGGTAGAATGAGGCAAAGGGGACAGAAAGTCAAAGTGAAGTCAGAGATCAAACAAATAAGTAACCTGAATGTAAAGGAGATTGTGGACAGAAAACAAGATGTTTGAATTAAGGAATTTGGAAGTAGTACAATATTAGGACATGAAAAGGTCTAGGGTATTACCAAGGTGTAGTTTGTCGTAAGTATTTATTTTAAACTATGCTTAATTTTCTCACTCTTCAAAGTCAATACAATTACAATTATAATTTTTAACCCTGGTCCTGGAGTTTATACTATTAAAATGAATAAATCCAATAGGAATGAATTTGCTTCAATCTCTGAATCCATACTCACAGACCTCATTTACATGTCTTCAACTGGTAGCAACTGTAAAAATTTATATTTAGGGTTGCATACTTCCTCTTGATGGCATTTAAATTTTTTTACCCATTTACCAGAATTTCCTAAGGCTGTGGTTCACAACCTTGGCTGATCATCAGAATCATCAGGTGAGAGTTTAAAATTCATAAATTCTCAGGCTACCCACAGTTAACCTGTTCCAGTGTTGGTAGGTGAGGCATGAGAATTTGTATATTTAAAAAATTTCCCAAGAGATTCTGACATTTGGTCACAAATGCCAACTATTGCTCTGAGAGTTGGGAAGTATTCCTTACTTTATCGGTCTCTGATTTCTCAATTCCTCAATGCAAAGTATGGAAGCTAGACATCTCAAAGGAACAAATACATGCTGGAAGAAGGGGCCATGAACTATAAACATATGAAACAAAAATGTACATTTCTTGGAGCTAATTTGTGGAATTTAATAATTTTTAAATATTGATATAATTCTACTATTTTACCTTCTGATTATCTAAAAGGAGCTACCTATTTCATAATTTCTCTATTAAAGAGTAATACTCACACAATAATAATTTGATTATGTTATAGTTATATGATAGACTTTATTGTTAAATGGTATAATTATTTGTGATATAAATTTCAAAAATTTCTTATCGTCTTATATTATCTTCCATGTCTGAGTTTTGGACACCTAAAAAAAAAAGGAGAACTTAGGAAGCCTAGGTTAGAGATGATGACGATGAAAGCTACAAAAATAGCAAAAAGGTTCCAAAGAAGAGAAAAAAGTGGAAAGTGATTTATAAGATAGGAGAGAAAAAAATTGAGACACTAGATGGTATCATCAATTTCTATAGAAGTTTGAAAACTAACTTTCTGCTAATCATATCTTTAAGAGACACAAAGTAGAAAGCTTTTTTACTTTGAAGACAATATATTCAATCTTATTTCAAAGTATATGATTATTCCAAATATTAGATTTTTTTTTTTACAAAAACAATCAAAGACTTAAAACTAACTTTCAAAGTTACTATTGTCATAAACCTTCTTTAACCTAAAAGAAGAATTGAAAAGCAAGTGCAGTGTACCTTGGTTCCTATTTCCTTTGGGAACTCTTACTAGAGTTTGTGTAAAAACCCATGGGGGATGGGAGGAAGTGAACATAATTATGTAAGTCAGATTAACCAGGGAGTAGCTAGACTAAAATAGTAATAAAATTCACCAACTCTAAGTGGAGGAAATTAAACCCTTTAGAGTCCATATGTTTAGAATGTAGTTCAACTACAACCACTACTGTGAAGCACATGCATGATCTGATCTTTGGGCTTAAGTTAAATTCATTTTATTTTTACATTTCTCTTTGCAAAAGAATTATTCCTGGCACTTGTCAGTTCACTCCAAATGGAAGCTTTACTTTGGCACTCTCAGTGACTGGGAGAATTTTGTTGTTGTTAATTTCAGGTTAATGTAAGGGTACAAACATCAAGGTTACCATTTTTGAATTTGTTAGGTAAAGTCCGTCTTGTAGTTATGCCCCACACCCAAAAGGTGTGCCATGCACCCCTACATTGTGCCTTTTAAGTGGGAGCACCCCACTCTCTTCCTTCCCCCAACTTAAATTGAAATGAGTTTTCCTCCTATGTGTGCATGAATTAGATTGTCTACTGGCTTCATATTAGTCTTGAGTACTCTGGATACTTGCTTTTCCATTCTTGTGATACTTTACTATAAAGAATGTGTTTCAACTTCATCTAGGTTAATATAAAACACCATCTCCTTTAATGGCTTAATAATATTCCCTTGTACACAAATATCATAGTTTGTTAATCCATTCCTGAGTTGATGGGCATTTAGATTTTTTCCATATCTTGGCTATGGTAAATTGACCTGCAACAATCTAATGCAAATATCTTTACAATAAAATGGTTTTTGTTCTTCTGAGTAGATGCCTAGTAGTGGGATTGCAGGATCAAATTGGAGGTCTGATTTGAGTTTTTTTGAGGATTCTCCATACTTCTTGACCTGGAAGAATTTTTTATAATGTATGCATTAAATTTATGATTGAGATGAAATAGGAGTCAGTAGCTGGAGCTGGTCAAAAAGATAAGGATCAAAATAATATTAATCTAGGAAAACTTTAGGCCAAATTTAACATGAAGAAATATTACAAACATAATTAAGTAATATTGTAATACTTTGTTCATTAAAAAATTTTCAATGGACGGCGCTTGTGGCTCATAGAGAAGGGCACCGGCCCCATATGCCGAAGGTGGCGGGTTCAAAACTGGCCTCAGCCGAATTGCAAAACAGAAAAATAGCCGGGCGTTGTGGCAGGCATCTGTAGTCCCAGCTACTTGGGAGGCTGAGGCAAGAGAATCGCTTAAACCCAGGAGTTGGAGGTTGCTATAAGCTGTGTGACGCCACGGCACTCTATTGAGGGCGATAAAGGGAGACTCTGTCTCTACAAAAAAAAAATAAATAAATAAAAATCTTCAAGTATTCAAATATGTAAGTTCACTATAGATACTATTGATAACATGGCTTAGAAATGGCACATGTGAAAAATAACTTTAGGATATAATTAACTCAGTATGAGTTAATAATGTGAGAGAACTGCTTAAATCACTTTTGATGTTTTGGACCATATTAGTTCAAGTCGTAGTGTTCAGAAACAGTGACATGATAATCTCATCCTTCTCTTTTTGCTGATTACACTGAGCTATGTTGAGGTCAGCTTTGCCCATCACATTTTAGAAGGAGCATGAGAAACATGTGTTGTATGCAACAGCAAATGAAGAAAATGGTACAAGATCTTGAATCCATAATATAATTAATTAAAGAAGCAAAACACTTGATGTGTAGAGGAGAGTGACTTTATAGCTGGCATCAAATAGTGAAGTAGCATTCTGTGTAGTTCTGAATGGCAAGACTCAGTAAGGTTCATGGTTGAAAAGAATAGGTAGGCAAATTTGTCTCCATCCCAATACACGTAAGGAGAAAATGTCTTGAAAAATTTCAGGTCAAGAGGGAGCTCATAATGCTCTCTGTGGGTAATGGTAAAGCGGATTGTCTTCCTTAAGAAAGGGGAATGAAATGTTTAGAGGCCCTAAAAGTTCTCAAATACAAGTGCCAAGCTGACAACTAACAACACTGAAATAATCGCCTGGAAGATCATTAAAAACACAGATTCTAGATGCTTTACTCAGGGCCTTAGTTGTTTTGCCTGGGTCCAGACATGGGGATGCATATTTTAATGTGCTCCTAGGTGATTGTGATAGGTAGCCATGTTCAGAAACCACTGAATCATATTATTTCTAAAATTGTATTCCAAATCTAAACCAAATATGCTATTTTCAAATGGTATAACAAAATATTCAATGAGTTTAAGATTTAATTTATATTTATTAATTTATCATTAATTGACTAACAAGAATATCCTAAAAATATGATCTAAAATAGAATCTAGAAGCATTTAGAAATAAAAACAAATACTAGTTTGGCTATTGTCTAGTTATTTCACTAGATTTACTCTAAAAAATGGATGTTTGTCAGATATTATGAAGTCCCAGGGTCAAATGTAATATCCCTTTACTATCCTGCAGAAAACATTGGCCTTCCTTGGTTTGATACAGGGATTTTCCAAAATGGAGAAAAAGATCTTTTGTTCAAATATCCATCTTTATTCTCTTATGGGCACTCATATTAGAAAATCACTTATGAGTAAAAGTTTCACAACACACAGAAGTCCTCTAGTCAGCATAAACATAAGCCAGTAACACTCAAGAATTGTTTCGGTGATATCTATTATCTACTTCTGGATTATGGTTCCATTCTGTGTACTCAAATATTTGGCACAAGGGCCTCGGAGAGCAATTTGATCTGAAAAAAAGCAGGATAAAGGCAGAGTTTCTATCACTGAGACTATAGGCCTGTTTTCAATAGCTCAGTATTGAAAGTACTAAGGAAGAGCACAAAAATCATAATGAATAAGAGATGAAATAGCTCTTAAGTATTATAGAGTTCAAACCCATCTACTTTTACAAATGAGAAAATAAAGGTCTGAATAAGGAGTGTGGATTAATCAAACTATTTCCCTTAGTGTTAGGATTGAGACTAGAATCTTAGCTTCCATCCTCAGGTACATAAAAGAATTTCAAGAACATCTACCTCAGACACCACTGTGAGGAAAGGTGGCCCCAAACAATTGGAGGTAGGTAATGGGGCTGGGAGATGCACTTAACAGTTAGTATAGCCGTATAGCCAAAGATAAGCTTATGTTTAAGCTGACTAGAGGACTTTTGTGTGTCGTGAAACTTTTAATCACAAGTGATTTTCTAATATGAGTGCTCATAAGAGAATACAGTTGGATATTTGAAATGAGAGATGACAATGAACTCATCATTCTGGAGTTCTGGATGATGTGTGTAGAAAACATGTACGTAAAGCAACAGTGATGGGGAATCAATGATTATTGTAATTCAATAAAAGTTTTGGGGTTGTCCTGATTCCACCGTAACAACCCTACACAGTTTGAATCTTAGGACATTCTCCTTTTAAAAATGCTTCTCTAGCTCTCTTCTCTCTCTCTCTCTACCTTCTCTCCTCTCCTCTCTTCCCCCATTTCTCTCTCTCTCGCCCCTCCTCCTTAATGCTGCTCTGCAGCATCCCCTGCCAATAAAGACCTTTCGCACCAAAAAAAAAAAAAAAAAATGCTTCTCTAGGTCGCAGACATCTCAATGTTCTAAGCTTCTACATTACCCTTTCCAAGCTTCTTTTATTGGTATTGGCCCCTATCTAGATTTGAAATCTCCCAGAAGCAGACTTGAGTGCAAGTAGTTTATAGGGGAAGTGACTCCAGGAAATACTAGTAGAGGCATGGGGAAGTGAGACGGGAAAAGACACACTATCAAGCCAGTTACAACCACTGAAAACAACTGGCACTCCACTCCATTGGAAAACTCCCTGGGACAGTAAAGAATCCACTTAAAATTCATCCCAAAAGTGGGACAAAGAATTTGGGGTATATTCTCACCAACTCCACATCTGTCACTGGTTGAGAACTGGTTACTAGACCTTGACTCTCCAGCAGCTTCAACTTGCTCTGTATGGGTCCACCATTGTCCCATAGTGAGGCACAGGGTCCCAGAGTTTGCTGTAAAGAGACTTACATGTATGGAACACCAAGAGACACCTATAGGTAGCTATAGCATCCTGCCACAGTTCCTGTCATATAGAACAGAAGTTATCTGGCAACACACAGTCTACGTGCTTCTGTTTTTCTCTCTTTGTGTGCACTCACTAAGAGAAGTCATCACTTACCTTCTCCGTGCTGGAAATTTTTAGTCTATTTCACATTCTGGCTTCTCCCCCAAACCCAGGTTCTATATTTCCTGGCCATTAACAGCACTTAAAACATCTCAATATTAACCTTCGATATTCCAAATCCTTTCTCATTATTGTAGAAAAAGTTCTATCTTTTCAGAAATATATTGTTAAACCCTAACTAGGGAACTAGGGTGCTAGCCATTGCCTAGGTAGTGGGGATATGCCAATAAACAACTAGATTTGCCTTCACAGATTTTGAAGTCCGAACACACATGCAAGAACATAGGCAAGTAAATAGGTGATCCTAGAGAGAGAAGCCTTGAAAATGGGAGTCCAGAGTGCTATGGGGGATGATGGAGGGGCCTGTGGCTTGGGTGGGAACAGTCAGAAATGCTTCTTGAAAGAAGTGAGGCCAAGAGTGAGACCAAAGGGATGAATACAGATTAATGAGTCTTATCAAGACTATTTTCTCAAGACTCAGCACAGAGCCTAGAGCAGAGGATTCCCATTTGTGATAAATGCACAAATGAAGGGAAAATACCATTTCTGATAGATTTAAAAACAGAAGACTCAAAGTTCCAAAAGGAAGCCCTTTGCATGTTGGCACGTGGAAGTTATCTTGTATGCCTCAGAAACAGATGACTGTCCATCTGAGACAAACGATACTGATGACAGAGAACTAGCCATTCTAACAGGTAGAAATGTGACTGTCAACTAACGGCATCCAGTGGGCACTCGCTCCTGGCTACAATAACATTTAGAACAGTTAAGTAATCTAGTCTTGTGGAATAGAGAAAGATCACCAGGGAATGTAAGCTCCAAGTGGAAACCTGAGAAATTGAGAAGAAAAGAGAAAAGAGAGATGGTAGTAGAAGGGGCATCAGAATCTAGACATCAGAGGGTCACTTCTTAAGTTGGAACCAAAGAAAAAATACAAGGAAGTATATTGAGGGATATTTCACCCAATTTCATCCAAGCTTATGGCTCTCAACCCTAACTGTACTTTAGAATTACTGGGGGAGCTTTTAATAATCACTAATTCCCCTCTTAGAACAATTAAATAAAAATCTGCAGGGCTGAGCCCCAGTTTGGTTTTGTAAACCATGTAAATCACATGATTCTAACATGCAACCAGGATCTGGGACCCCATGAGACAGATTCTCTGGTGAGTAGATGCTCCTGTCCCTCCAAATTCAGCATTTGCCTGCTAAATGAGAATGGACGGACAATGTCAACTTTGTTTTGAAGAAATCAAACATTACCTATAACCTTTTATTTAAAAAGTGTTGTAGCCCTCCCTGGGGCTTCTATAAAAAAACACAACCCCAACTGAGGTTTACTCCTGACCCCAGAGGGTGGAGTAACACAACCCCAACTGAGGTTTACTCCTGACCCCAGAGACTGGGGGAGGGTGCTGGGAAGTAGGGGGAACAGCTAGTGGAATGTGTGCTGGAAGGGCGACCTGGAAGCCCCCCGCCCTGAATCTTCAGGATGGCGCCGGCTGTCCCCATGCCTCTCCTTGACGTCTGCCTCAGTAGTCGGACAGCAGATCCAGTCCTATCCTACAGACAGCATCCTGGAGGACCAGTCAGGGTAGAATCTCTCCTTGCCAGAAGATGAGGAGAGGCTCCAATCTTTGGAGATGCTCCGTGGGAGTCGAGCACTGGTGGGCTGCTTACCAGGCCCGGGTGGTGTTGGCAGACATCTCATTTGCCTTACATTCCATCCTGGTTGCAGTTGTTCCTGTCCATCTCAGTATCTGTCAAGGTCTACAGTGGTGGGCACCGCTGGTCTGCATCGCTTGTGTTCTGAATGGTCCGGGATCTCTACTGTGGGCAGGGGTTTCTCACTGAAGGCATGGGTCTTCTGATGCCAGCTCAGCTGTCCCAGGATGCTGCATGAGATGGCTGTAACAAACTTCCAGCTTAGCCCCAGCTCTGAGCATAGCTTCAGGGCAAACTTTTCTGGTGAGTTCTCCTTATGTCCACTCAAACTGGTCCATCAGAGGAAGGTTTTCCACATGGATGTTCAGCTTGATGACATACACACACACACACACATATAGTTTGCGTGTATATACATTAGTTTATTTATTTATATATTTAATTATATAAATATACATATATTTACAGACACACACACATATATCTTTAACTTTACTGGACATGGCTCAATTATTTTCCAAAGTAGTTCTAATTTAGTTTCCCATCAGCAGAGGAGGAAACTTCCCTTTGAGTCACACTCTCATCAATATTCAGCATTGCCAGAATTTTAAAGTTTTGCAAATATAATGGATGTGAAATAATATGAGTTTTAAGTTGCAATTCCTTGATCACTAGTGGGGTTGAGTATCTTTTCATATATTTGTTGGCTATGCAATGTTTATTTGCTAGGAAACAAGAATTATGAAAAATTTCAGCCAGCATCAAATTGTTTAGCTGACATGGAAGAAATTTATGGTATTCTTTAGGGAGAAATTTTTCAAAAATATGTTTATCAATGGAAATGTAGAACTAAATAGCCATTTGATCATGGATTATTACAAATTATATAGAATTACTTGAGGAAAATATTATATTGTTACATAAAAACATGAAGTAGAAGAACACAAGTAATTAAACACTTCAGGAAAGAAGAGGACTGGGATGAAACAATGAAAATTATTTCAGCAGCAAAGGAGATGGATTTTTCATTGTTTTTATGAACTCCACATTTTAACAGTCAAGATAAATTATATCTCATTCTAGATCCAATGAATAGAGGGAACTTGCACTATTACTTTTCACAACATAAAGAACTTCCAGAAAGAAGATGAGATTTCAATGGCAATAAAATCTTTAAATCTTTTGGGAGTTAGAACATGCCTAGAATCATTTTATTTTTCAGAGATCTGAGGCTTGCAATCAACTTTTAGGACTACCTAATTACACTATAATGAGACCTTTGACTTGTCTAGTAATTAGAATAGTGCTTGGCCCACACCATGTTGTTTAATAAACATTTATTTTCAAGCATTTTTTCCACATGCTTTTCTAGAAATTTTACTGTTTTATATCTTAAATTTAAATCTTTTATCCAACCAGAATCAATTTTTGTCAGTGATGAGGAGAGTGGGTCCAATATCAGTCTTCTTCACGTGGCTAATTCTCCCAGCACCATTTATTAAACAGGGATTCTTTTCCCCAGTGCATGCTTTTGTTAGCTTTATCAAAGATCAAATGGCAGTGTTTGACTGGGTTTATCTCCAGATTATCTATTCTATTCTGTAGGTATTTATCTCTATTTCTATGCCAGTACCATGCTGTTTTGATCCCATAGCCTTGTAGCATAACCTGAAGCCTCCAGATTTGTTTTTATTTCTAAGAATTGTATTGGCTATTCAGTTTTTTTCTGGTCCCATATGAAATGAAGTGTTATTTTTTCAAGTTCTTCAAAGTATGACATTGATGCTTTGATGGAGATTGCATTAAATATGGAGATCTCATTGAGTAGCACGGACATTTTAACCATGTTGATTCTTCCCAGACATGAGCATGGTATGTTCTTCCATTTGTTAATATCTTCTGCTATTTTTCTCATAGTTTCATAGTTCTCTTTATGGAGATCTTTCACGTTTTCTCTTAGATATATTCCCAGGTATTTCATCTTCTTTGGAGTTACTGTGAAGGATACTGTGTCTTTGATTTTATTCTCAGCTTGACTGTTATTGCCATATATGAAGGCTACTGATTTGTGGACATTGATTTTGTATTCTGAGATGCTGCTATATTCCATCATCATTTCTAAGAGTTTTGTAGTTGAGCCCCCTTGGGTTTTACAGGTTTAAGATCATGTTATCCAGAAGGAGCTAGAGTTTGACCTCCTCTGTCCCCATTTGACTACCTTTGGTTTCCTTCTCTTGCCTGATTGCAGTGCCTAGGACTTCTAGTACTATGTTGAATTGCAGTGGCAATAGTAGGTATCCTTGTCTAATTTCAGTTCTGAGTGGAAATGTTTTTGGTTTTACTCCATTCATGAGTAACATGATATTGGCTGTGGGTTTGTTGTAGATGGCCTCTACTAGTTTAAGAAATGTCTTATTTATGCCTATTTTCTTAAGTGTTCTTATCAAGAAAGGGTGCTGGATATTGTTAAAAGCTTTTTCTGCATCATATGGTCTTTGTTTTTTATTTTATTTATGTGGTAAATTACATTTATGGATTTACATATGTTCAACCAACTGCATCCCTGGGATAAAACCTACTTGATCATAATGTATAACTTTTTAAAAGTGTCAATGTGTTTTGCTCGCTAAGATCTTATTGAATATTTTTTCATTGTTATTCATTGATGATATTAGCCTATAGTTTTTGTTTTTGTTGTTGTTGTTGGGTCCTTTCCTGGTTTTGGAAACAGGGTGATATTTGCTTCATAGAATGTGTTGGAGAGGATTCCTGAATATTGGCCTGGGAAAATAATTTATGATGAAGACTCTCCTAGCAATTGCAACAACACTAAAAAGAAATAAATGTGATATGATAAAGCTAAAAAGCTTCTGCATAGCTAAGGGCAAACAGACAGCCTTCAGAATGACAGAAGATAGTTGCATGCTATAAATCTGACAAAGGGATGATAACTAGAATCTACAGAACTCAAATGAATCAACAAGAAAACAATCCCATTTATAAGTGGACAAGACACATGAACAGAAACTTCTCTGAAGATGACAGATGAATGACTAACAAACACGTGATAAAATGCTCATCGTCTCTAATCATCAGAGACATGCAAATCAAAAGCACTCTCAGATACCACCTAACTCCAGTAAGATTAGCCCACATGACAAAGTCCCAAATTTGCAGATTCTGAATGGATGTGGAGAGAAGGGAACACTTCTACACTGCTGGTGGGATTGCAAACTAATACAATTTTTACGGAAAGATGTGTGGAAAATTCTTAAAGAACTGAAAGTCAACCTTCCATTTGATCCCACAATCCCATTGCTAGGTATCTACCCAGAAGGAAAAAAAATTATTTTACTACAAAGACATTTGCACCAGAATGTTTATTGCAGCCCAATTCGTAATTGTCAAGTTGTGGAAGCAACCCAAATGCCCGTGAACCCACGAATGGATCAACAAATTGTGGTATATGTATACCATGGAATACTATTCAGCCATTAGAAAAGATGGAGATTTTACATCTTTTATGTTTACCTAAATGGAGCTGAAACACATTCTTCTTAGTAAAGTACCTCAAGAATAGAAAAAAAAATGTCCAGTGTACTCAATGTTAATATGAAATCAATATATATACAATTACTCACCCACACTAAAAGTAAAGCACGTATAGGGTCTAGCAAGGGAGAGAGGAGAGATAGAGAGGAGAGGGAGAAAAGGGGAGGGCAATTGGTGGGATCTCATCTAATGTACACATTGTGAGGGTGTTCAGCACGCCCCCGGGTGAAATGCTCAGCTACATCTTGAACTTTACCTTGGAAATGAGAACAATGTAACCTAAAAATTTGTACCCTCATATTAATTTGAAATAAATAAATAAACACATATTTATTTATTGAATGAATGAATAAGAAAATAAAAAAATAAATGAATTCATATGTCTAGTTCATTTGTGTTGCTGCCAAGGAATACCTGACACTGGGCAGTTTATAAAGATAAGAGGTTTATTTGGCTCACAGTCCTGCAGACTGTACAAGAAGTATGGTGCCAGCTTCTACGTTTGGTAATGACCTCAGGAAGCTTTTAATCACAGTGGAAGGAGAAGGGGAGCAGGCATCATTGTGACTGGTGAGAGGAAGAAAGCAACAGGAAGAGGGGAGGTAGGTGACAGATTCTTGTGTCAATCAGCTGTCTCAGGAACTAACTGAGGGAGAACTCACTCATTACCATGAGGGGGGCAACAAGCCATTCACAAAGGATCCACCCTGCTGCTTGACTATCACGCCTCCCATTAACCCCACCTCCAACACTGGGGATTATATAAGATTTGGAGGGGTCAGATATTCAAACTATCAGATACTAAGATATAAAGATACAATTGCCTTTGCCTATGATTTTTTAAAATAATAAATCATATATCAGCATCATATTCCATGAAAACACAGCTCTTAGATGGCAATGGAAATGAACAGCATGAGACCTGGAGTCTCAGCTTTAAAAACCCCTGAGGATTTACAGCCCCTTCAAGAATCACATAACCAAAGATAAGCATGAGATAAACTGAATTACACTTACTATGAATGTGGAATTTCTGGGTAGATTTTTTTCATATTAGAAGTCATGCTGTGAGAGAAGTGGTGGCTACTATGTTTTCATTTATTTATTTTCCTTTAAGTCTTATACACGTAGATCATGAATACATTTATGCATATGTGGGGTACAATGTGTAGATTTTTTTTATATGATTTGGAGTGCTTATATCAAACTAATCAACATAGCTTTCACCTCATTTACTTGATTATTGTGTTAAGACATTTATGTTCAATACTTGATAGATTTGACTTGTACCCTTGCAATATGCTCCATAGGTGTGCTCCCACCATTTACCCTCCCTCTATCAAACCTCCCTCCTCCTCTCCCATTCCCCCTTCCATTTCTCTCCTTCATCCTGGGCTATAGTTGTGCTACTATGTTTTCAAAAGAAACTGGGGATATTGGCATGCCACGACCCCTATGAAGGAAACAGGTGTGACAGGGATTGAAGTATGAGCTTGCAAGAGGCAGGCTAACCATAAGTGCAGGGTAGCCCACAGCAACCTCTGCAGTAGCTATTTGTTGAGAGGGTACATGACAAGTGAGGGCAGTATTAGACAATGACTGTGTGCTTAAGGATTGCCACAGGCTAGGGCTCTCTCTCTGTGACTCCAGAGGATGATTAAGCTTTAACAACCACGGATGAGTTGCCCAAGGTCCACCCCCAAGCTGCAAACCATCTTGCTCAGAGGCCATCTGGATCTTGGTGTCCTCTACACTGGCAGCTTTATTCTCCACCACAGATTGTACCTCGGAGAGTGAGGCCAATGCTATAGACACCACTGTGATCTGTTCATCAGCGTTACAACAAAAACATTAAGCTGCCTAATAATTCTGAAAACCCTACAAGACTTGCTCTTGCATTCTATGTTAGTGCTGGTAGAAATAGGGAAGTAAATACAGACACAAAATATTGAGATGGGGAAAAGGACTGAAGCCAAGTTAGTGGTGAAGAAAGCTGTTATGCTAGAAGGAAACTGTGAAATATGTTACTGCATGTTGAAACTGGAGACTGACTTCTGACTCACTGGGAAGCATCCTTGTTTTTACAAATACACTTCAGGAAAGAGAATCTGTTGGGAGAATCATGACAAAATTTACTGACCATCAAGTTAATTTTTAACTAAGAAACTAACATTATAAGAAGAAAGTCATTAAGATATCAGAGTGATTAAGAATTAATGCAGTAGACGAGAGAAGTAAGGAAATAAGCAAATAACAGTAAAACCTTTTGCTGAGGCCTGAAGCAGGCCCTCTTTGTGTGATTATGCCCTTTTGTTCTGCCATAACGCTGAAGTAGAGACTGAGGTCTAGTCCAAGCCAGGCTTGCCAGCCCCGGGGCGCTTGTTCTAGTAGCTATTGTGAAATGGTTCAAAGTACATCAACAAATCTGCGTAACTGCTGTTAAGCTGTCAAAACCACCAGCTGAAGAAGTAGCAGCAACTTATAAAAGGCTCCCTAGGGGACAACTATATCTCTAATCACTTTGGGCAATAGCACATTTTATTACTTATGCTATTTCTTACCCTAAGTGTTTTGGAGAAGTACAAGTGTTAGTTTTATGATGGATAATATACTGAGGAATTATTATCTATAATTTATGATGGCTGAAAGTCTCCACAATGTTAAAAGATAAATGTTCCTAATAGAAGTAGTAAACATATTTAGATTTAATGGTTCATCCATATTTTCATGTGTTACTTAATTTTGTTGCATGAATTGTTTTCTAAAACTTCTAAATGAGAATAGATTTCATTTCCTTTGATTTCCCAACAGTAGAATTTGAAATATATTGACGGTGGAACTTGCAATGGCTGTTAATCGCCACTTAAAATTATATGTTAGCTGCAAGAATTCATAGACATTCTGGGAAGTTTACAGACTGAGTTTCCTATAGTATGATTTTATGTATCTTTGCTCCACATTGACTGGAATTAAGGTGAAATCCAGCCTGTATAAATGTGCGTCAGTGTATTGACTCCCTATTGTTATGTGATTATAAGTTATAGAGAGAGATCCTTTATGAACTTTGACTTTTTTGTCTATTTCCTATATTTCCAAATATCAGCTATCAATTTGCTTGTATCACATGCATATGTGTGTATGTACATGTACAAATATATATGAAAGTGGCATCATCTCAAATTATTTTATGTTACCCAATGACCCAGGAAGTTTTAAAAGAGACCTTCAAAACTGTTTATAAAATTAAGGTTTTATTAGGTTTATTGTTGCTATTATATTTAATTGCTTTTATTTTTTATTTTTATTTTTTTCTTTTGCAGTTTTTGGCCAGGGCTGGGTTTGAACCCACCACCTCTGGCATATGGGGCTGGCACCCTACTCCTTTGAGCCACAGGCGCCACCCAAAATTGCTTTTATTTTGATCTTCAAATTCTTTTTTTCTTTTTCTTTTTTTTTTTTTGAGACAGAGCCTCAAGCTGTCACCCTGGATAGAATGCTGTAGCATCACAGCTCACAGCAACTTCTAATTCCTGGGCTCAAGTGAGTCTCCTGCTTCTGCCTCCCAAGTAGCTGGGACCACAGGTGCCCACCAGAATGCCCGGCCATTTTTTGATTGCAGCCATCATTGTTGTTTGACGGGCCCAGGCTGGATTCAAACCCACCAGCTCAGGTGTACATGGCTGGCGCTTTAGCCTCTTGAGCCACAGGTGCTGAGCCTGATCTTCAAATTCTATTAACTCATGCAAGCATACTAATTTGGAGCTCTTACAGATGTTTTAAAATTGCCTTAATAAGTTTATCGATTTTCATATAAATTGTTATTTCTGTAATGAAGAAATTAAATTTTTCACTGGGTTAATTATGCTATTTTTCATATTAATAAGTAATTTTAGGTCTATTAATTTTAGAGACATTAAAAACGTCTTCCATTAATTACTCTTTATTTCCAGTACTGAGACTAATTCTTTCTATTACAAAGTGAATTTTAACTTATGAGAATTTTAACTAATTCTTTCTATTACAAAGTGAATTTTAACTTATTTTGCTTTCCATTAGAAGACTAAATGTTCTTGGGCTTTAGAAATGCCTTTAAAAAATCCAACTTTGTTCTGCTTTTTGTAAACTTATATATATACTTCAATTCACCACCAATAATCTGTATAGCTTGGCGCTATCTTTTCTCAGATCTCCAGTGAAAACATTTTAAGAAAATACTTAATAGCTGGATAAATTAGGAAAGAGAGAATGATTTCTTCTAAATAAAGTTACGTTTTAGGTACTTTTGAGTTCATTTATTGTTGTCAGCAACTGACTTTATTAGCATTCTTTCTAAACTGAACTCTAGATATGAACTTCCTACATGTCAGGGAGATATAGAAATAAAGATGATTAGACATGACTAGCTCTGTGTCTTCTTGAAGCTAAGAGTATTTGTTCAAATAAAAATCTGGATAAACCTCAAGTAAGAGAAACAAAGGATCTATTGGGAAAGTGTGGAGAGGTCTGGAAAGAGTGTGAAAGGACATCGTCTTCTGCTACTTACTGGCCCCTCGCTGTTCTTCCTAATCGCAGCCCTCTCAGGAAGCAGACATAAGGTGCCCTGATGAGTTCCAACAGGATGATGTTCTGGTGTTCTGCCCCCTGCAAACTGTGAGTGGTCAGGTTTGAAATAGGTTAAATACAGTAAAATAAGATACACAAATCCATGAGTTTTGCAGGAAGGGAGATTCAAATGGCAGCAAAATCTCTGCCTTCAGTTCCAAAGATTGAAAACAGAAATGGTGATGAAATGGTTGCCAAGTGGCCTGGAAAGCCCCGGTGAATGTCCCTGCTCCCATCCCCCAACCATCCCACACCAGTTATCATCACCAGCATCACCAAACGCTGTCAAAGTTCTGAACTGCAAAGAGACGGCTGGCCATTTTTGTGGACGGCTCCTTGGTGAGAACTATGTATAGGAAGTGATGGTTTTAAACTGACCACTCACTAAGATAATCAAGTGGTTTTGGGAGGGGGAAGGAATTATCCTAGCCAGGATCTAGACATGGATTCTACTCATTCTGATACCACATTAATTCTGCTTCCTCCTTATGTGACTCCTGAATGAACTTCTTTCTCCACTGAGGGCCGAACATTCCACAGAACCCCTTGCCAATGTGGAAATCCCCCAAAGAGAGCAGTTCCTATTCTTTTCAGATGCACTGACCAGACGGTTTTCCAGGAAATCTCTTAGAACTGACTTTTTTTTTTAATATATGGACTTTAGATTATACTCAAGATAATACATTCCAAGTAATGTTGGTTTGATTAGATTGTAAAACATTATGGCTGTTTTAATTCCATGTTAGTGCCGCAACAGAAAACTGTAACTGATTTTTAAAATATTTGAGTTGGGAAAAGTTAAGTCTCATGGAGAAATATCTTCTTTCTTCTCTTGTAGCTGTCTGTGTCCCCTCTGCTATGCTCCTACACCCACTAAAATATGTGATCTTGGCAAGACCCCAGAAAGTTCAGGCCCCAGACTCCATAGAGAACCACAACTTGCAGATGCTTTAGCCCCAGTTGAACAATGGTGTTGCTTTGTGCTGGAACAAGGACCTGATCTCACAACCTGTGGTCTAATGATAACTTGAACATGGATGTAATTCTGCCCAAAGGAAGAGGGACTTAACATCAATCTCTTTTATAATACACCAGAAGCTAAGAAGTTCCAAAATGGATGCTAGTAATTGTGCTTTTGGGTAAATCACAGATTCGGAAACTTTTTTCCAGGAACTTCTGGGTTGGTTCATTCAGCAAACTTACCAACTCTTCTTGATCTACCTGCCATAATGACCCCTTCTACATTTAGAATAGTCATCCTTACTTTATATTTATCCTTCTCTCTATTCTTGATCACTCTAATTATTTGTTAAATTAATTAGACTTTATAAAGAACACAGCTTGGTTCTTTTTTGTTTTCTATTTGGTTGATTTTTCCTTTTAGTTTTAGTAACTCCTTCTACTTTTTTTGAAAATTTTTTCTAACCTCTCACAATAGGTGCTTGTCAGACTCTCTTCTTTTCAATATATCCATGTAAGTCATTGAATCTCTAAAACATGCATCCCACAAATTTTAATATGTAATTTTTCCCATGGTTCAGTTTGAAATACATACTAATATATGTTAATTTCTATGATGATTTTGATTTTCTTCTCTGGCACATATGTTATTCAGATACATCTATTGATTTTCTGCTTTTTAAGTTACCTTTTATAGTAGTTACTGATTTCTACCTTAATGACATTGAGCTCAGAGAACATATTCCTTATGACTTCAATTTTGATGTTATGGTCAATTTTTGTAAATTAACCCTGTGTACTAAAAAAAAAAAATTGTATTCTGCACATGCCTGGTACAGTGTTCTATATGCTCCTTGTGACTTGCATGTTAATTACATTGTACAAATATTTTTTATTTTTTAAAATTTCAGATTAGTATGAGAGTATAATGTTTAGGTTACATTGTTTTCATATCTAAGGTAAAGTTCAAGTTGTAGTTGAACGCTTTAACCAGGGGGTGTGCTGTACACCCTTACATTGGACAATTAGATGAGAACTTGCCAATCGCTCTCCCTCCTCCCCTTTACACTTTTCTTCCTCCCATCTCTCTCACTAGAATATACATGTGATTTTCTTTCTTGTGAGCATGTAGTTTTTTAATATATATTGATTTCATATTAGTATTGAGTACATTGGATACTTGCTTTTCTAATGTTGTGATACTTTACCAAGAAGAATGCACTTCAATACCATCCATGTAAATACAAAAGAGGTAAAGCCTCCATTCTTTTTATGGCTGAATAATATTCCATGGTATACATATACCATGGTTTGTTAATCCATTCGTGAGTTGACAAGCACTTGGGTTGCTTCACATGTTGGCAATTGTGAATTAAGCTGCAGTTAATATTCTAGTGCAAATGTCTTTGTAGTAAAATGATGTTTTTCCTCCGGGTAGATATCTAGTAATGGGATTGCAGGATCCAATAGGAGGACTACTTTTAGTTCTTTGAGAATTCACCATACTTATTTCCATGGAGGTTATATTAGTTTACGATCTCATCAGTGGCACAAAAGTGTTCCCTTGTCTCCACATCCATGCCAGCATCTATAGCTTTGGGATTTTGTTATATGGGCTATTCTCACTGGGATTAGGTGATACATCAGAGGCATTTTGATTTGCATTTCTCTGATAATTAGGGACAATGAGCATTTTTCCATGTGTTTGTTAGCCATTCATCTGTCATCTTTAGAGAACTTTCTGTTCAAATCCACTTGTAAATGGGATTGTTTCCTGTTGATTAATTTGACTTCTCTGTAGATTTTAGTTATCAGGCCTTTGTCAAATACTTAACATGGAAAAATCTTCTCTTATTCTGAAAGCTGTTTGTTTGTTTTGGTTGTGGTACCTTTATCTGTGCAGAAACTTTTTTAGCTTGATCAAGTCTCATTTATTTATTTTTTGTGTTAACTGCAATTGCCAAGATGGTCTTCTTCATAAAATCTTTTCCCAGGGCTATTTTATCAAGAGTTTTTCCCCACACTTTCTTCTACTATTTTTATTGTTTCATGACTTATATTTCAATCTTTTATCCAATGAGAGTTAACTTTTGTCAGTGGGTCCAGTGTCAGTCTTCTACACATGGCTAACTTGTTCTTCTAGAACTATTTATTAAATAGGGATTCTTTTCCCCAATGTATGCTTTAATTTATCAAAGATCAGGTGGCAATTTGTGTCTGGTTCATCTATAAGTTTTCTATTCTATTCCATAAATCTGTATCTCTATTTTTCTGCCAGTACTATGCTATTTTGATCACTGTAAATTTACAGTATAACCTGAAGTCTAGTAATGTGATGCCTCCAAATTTTTTTTTTATTTATTTCTTAAAATTGTATTGGTTATGCAGGTTTTTTTCTGGTTCCATATGAAACAAAGTACTATTTTTTCAAGTTCTTCATAGTATGACATTGATACTTTGATGGGGTTTGCATTAAATCTGTAGATAGCTTTGTGTAGCATGTACTTTTTTAATTTTTTTTTTATTTTTTGAGACAGAGCCTCAAGCTATCACCCTGGGTAGAGTGCTGTGGCATCACAGATCACAGCAACCTCTGACTCTTGGGCTTAAGCGATTCTCTTGCCTCAGTCTCCCAAGTAGCTGGGACTACAGGTGCCGGCCACAACGCCTGGCTATTTTTTGATTGTAGTTGTCATTGTTTGGCAGGCCTGGGCTGGATTCGAACCCACCAGCTGTGTGAATGTGGCTGGCACCTTAGCCACTTGAGCTATAGGCACCACCAGCATGGACATTTTAACAACGCTAATTCTTCCCAGCCATGAGCGTGGTATGTTCTTCCACTTATTGATATCTTCTACTATTTCTTTTCTCAGAGTTTCATAGTCCTCTTTGTAGAGATCCTTTACTCCCTGTGTTAGATATATTCCCAGGTATTGCATTTTCCTTGCATCTACTGTGAGGGGTATCGTGCCTTTGATTTTATTCTCAGCTTGACCGTTCTTGCCATATATGAAGGCTACTGATTTGTGGACATTGATTTTATATTCTGAGATGCTGCTATAATCCTTGACCACTTCTTATGTGTCTTGTTGTTGAGTCTCTGAGGTTTTCCAGGTTTAAGATCATGTCATCCACAAAGAGCTAGAGTTTGACCTCCTCTGTCCCCATTTGAATACCCCTGATCTCTATCTCTTGCTTGATTGTCTTGCCTAGGACTTCCAGCATTATAATGAACAGCAGGGGCAATAGTGTGCATCATTGTCCAGTTCTAAGTGTAAATGCTTTCAGTTTTACTCCCTTCAGTATGATATTGGCTGTGGCTTTGTTATAGAAGACCTCTCTAAGTTTAAGAAGTGTCCCATCTATGTCCATTTTCTTAAGTGTTCTTGTCACTTTAGAAAAGGATGCTAAATTTTGTCAAATGCTTTTTCTGCATTTGAGAAACCGTATTTCAATTGAGAGAACTGTATGGTCTTTGTTTTTGCTTTTATTTATGTGGTAAATTACATTTATGGATTTATGTATGTTGAATCAACCTTGCATTTTTGGGACAAAACCCACCTGATCATGATGTTTAGCTTTTTTTAATGTGCAGCTATATATTCTGTTTACTAGGATCTTATTGAATATTTTTTGTGCCAATATTCATTCATTTCTGGTTAGTCTACCTAAGGGTTGATTGATTTTATCAATCTTTTCAAAGAACCAACTTTTTATTTTGCTGATCTTCCAAATGATTCTTCTGTTATCAATTTTGGTTATTTCTTTTCTTCTGCTAGGTTTGGATTGTTCTTCCTTTTCTAGTTGTTGAGATGGTTCATTAGGTTGTTGACTTGTACTCTTTCTGTTTTCTGGATAAAGGCATCTAATGCTATATAAATTTCCCTCATATGACCACCTTTGCAGTATCTCAGAGATTTAATAGCTTGTGGCTTCATTGTTGTTTGGTTCGAGAAAATGAATGCATTCCTTCTTTGTCTCAACTTTAATCCAGCTTTGTTCAATACTGTTGGAGTTCTACTTTTATACTGTGATGATCTGAGAAGATACAAGGTATAACACTGTACAAATTCTTAATATATTTACTAGTTCTCTATCTACTTATTCTATCAGTTATTGACAGATGAATTGAAATGTGCCTGTGCATTTGAATTTGCATTTTGAATTTCTCTTCTTTCTCTTGTAATTCTGTTGAATTTGCCTTCAGTGCTTTGAGGATATGTTATTATATGCAAAGTTAAAATCATTGTTACCTGAGTGAATTTTTTCTCAAAGTCTGTTTTGCCAGAAATGGATATAGGTACATTATATTTCTTTTACTTCTGTTTACAGGTATTTTCATTACTGATTTTCAAACTTTCTGTATCTTTACTTTATTTTAATCAGTCTTATTGAGCTATAATTTGCTTGCTACAGAATTCATCCACTTTAATTCAATGGTTTTTAGTATTTTTGTAAATATGTGCAGCTATTACCGGAATTAATTTCAGAACATTTTCATTACCTAAAGAAGAAACCTTGGACTCTGTAGTATAACTCTCTTATCTCCCCTATTATCCTCCCCTCCTTCACTAAGCAAACACTAATCTACTTCCTGTCTTATAGGTTTCCCTATGTGGACTTTAATATGAATGAAATCATATACAGTGTGGACTATTAAGACTGATCTCTTTCACTTAGCATGTTGTTTACAAGGTTCATCCAAGTTGTAACATGCATCAGTATTTCATTTCTTTTTATGGCTGAATAATATTTCATTATATGGGCATACCCATAAAAGGGGTACATACTTTGTCGACAATTGGGTTTTTCTACCTTTTGGCTGTTATGAACAAAGCTGCTATGAACATTCATATACAAATCTTTTTGTAGACATATTCTTTCATTTATCTTTGGTGTATACCTAGGAGAGGAATTGTTGGGTTTCATTGTTTGAAGAACTATCCAATTGTTTTCTATTATATCTATGCCATTTTACCTTCCCACTGGTGGTGCATGAGCACTGTAATTTATTGTCCATTTTTTTTCTTTAGTCTAGTCAACCTAGTGAGCCTTGATTTCTATTCCCAGTGGCCTGAAAATCTGTCAGAATCAAAGCTTAAATTCACCCACACCCTTAGAACGCCATGCCGGATTCCCTTCCTCTTTTATTTTGACCTAATAATTTGATTTATATATTCTTCTTATATATACATATATTTATAGAGATAGACGCACACACTCCAACACTTAGAATTATTTTAATGCAGTGATTTTCAACTGGTGTGCCGCAGCACACTGTCGCCCAGTGAGAGGATCCTAGGTGTGCCATGAAAATTTTTAAAGGTTGTTAATTGAATTATTTTTGAAAGAAGTTCAAAGCACAATAAGTATATTTATTTTACTCTTTTTGGGATCAAAATCATTTAAGTGTGCCACAGAAGTTTAACTATAGCTTCAAGTGTTCCATGAGATAAGAAAGAATGAAAAATGCTATTTTAGTGGAATGATTTGTTCAGTGAACCCAGGACACAGCATTCCTGAAAGAAGAATGTCATTCTTATGCCAATTTTTCATTGATATTCTGTCCTGATTGATATGTACAATCTCTTTAAAAATTCTGCATGATAATCTCTCTCTTGGTTATATGTTTTGCAAATCTCTTCTGTAGTTTATGTGATTTTGCTCTTTTAATAGTATCTTTTAATGACCAAAATTCGTAGTTGATGAATTCAACTGTATTAATGTACTCTTTTTTTTTTTTTATTGCTGGGGATTCATTGAGGGTATAAGAAACCATGTTACACTGGTTGCATTTGTTGGGAAAAGTCTCTCTTACAATCGTGTTTTGCCCCCAAAAGGTGTGGCACACACCAAGACCCCAAGACCCCACCCCTCTCACTCCTTCCCTCTCTCTGCTCTACCTTTCCCCACCCATCCCTCATTCTTCCTCTCTCTGCTCTCCCCTTCCTTCACCCCCATGTCAGTGTGTAGAACAGGTTGGAGTATTTCCTGTAGAACTGGTCTTGTTGTGGCGAATTTCCTCAATGCTTGTATATCAGTAAATGATTTGATTTCTCCATCAATTTTAAAACTTAGCTTTGCAGGATATAGAATTCTGGGCTGGAGATGTTTCTGTTTAAGTAGGTTAAAGGTCGATGACCATTGTCTTCTTGCTTGGAAAGTTTCATTTGAGAAGTCTGCAGTCACCCTGATAG
>CAUYON010027962.1:0-28663 GCA_963573935.1 Arctocebus calabarensis
TTCTAAATACGGATCAAAAATGTTTTCACATAGTAAATGAGAAAATCTCATGAATGTTATGTCAATCAGGTTGATAAAAATATCTCAGATTGCATGTGAAGCCCACACACTGTACCCCATGATTGAACTAATGTACACAGCTGATTCAATAAAAAATAAAAAAAAAAAAAAAGAACGTGCCAGCTACCTTCAGCGCTGGGAGAGAAGACTTCGACTAACAGGAGTATTCTGGTTTGATTGGCAGGCACACACCAGGAACGGAGAGGAATGTGGCCTCAGTGACCAGAGCCCTTATGATTATGCAGTTGCTCTTCTATTTTATGCTCAGCAAGCAGTCTTTTGGCTATGATTTGGCTTTTCATATAACTTTATCCATAGTGAGATTAAGCCATGATACTGTTCCTGTGTCTTGCTAATTTCTCTTTGCAAATTATTAAATTAGCCTTCTAGCACAAGTCTCTTGTGAGCTTGATCAGCTAAATCCGGCTAATCCTGACTACTTCAGGAAACTCTGGACAAAATCAGCTTTGCACCTGCGAGCTAAGGATTGAGGTTAGGTTTTAATGATTCTCTCTAGGTACTCACACCTTCCATTCTGAGACCCCTGTAAAAACAACATCTCTTCACTCCTATTCAATTATGATTATATGACAAAGGATGATTCTGGAAAAGAAAGATCTTAATTGTACAAATCTCATTGTACAATTCTGTGCCTTTCAAACTGGGAAATGAAGGTGTGTGGCAGTGAGCAAGGATGTCAGCAAAACCCAAGACAAAAGTGACAAATCTTGCAGGAGTATCAATTTGGCTCACCTTAAGAATTACTTTATTTGGAAACAAACATGGATATATGTTGGAATATAATGAAAAATCCCTCTTAATTTTTAGAATAACATAAGCAACTTTGGAAATTCTACACTCATGGAAGGTTACTTTTTGGATTTTGCCTTCATACCGCCCTGGGCAAGGGGTAATCATTACTGGCCTTATCAAAAGTGGAAGGCATAGCTTAAGCAAAATTCAAAAAGAAAGCAGGGGGAAAAAACAACATTCATCAACCATATACTTTGGGCCAAGCATTTTAGAAAAAGGGTCACACAAACTCACAGCAGCACTGCCCTAGGGGCAGCAGCAATGATGCAGCCTAAATGTGTATTCAGGTCTTTCATCTCTGAAGTTTGGACCAGGACATCAAGTGAGTTTCAACAGTGAATTGCAACCTATTTGTGCAGGGTTCTGTAAACTTTTTCTGTGAATAAGATATGAAATGTAGCAGAAAAGATGAGAAGAGAAATATCACAATACCTCACGTGTGGTAATTGTGTCATGAAAGTTTTGTGACCATATCTGACCAAATATGAAACCATATATTATGAGATACCCCATTAATTCATGTTCCACTAAGAAAGTAAATAATTCAGACAATTACAAGCAAGTGATTCTGTCAATTGTAACAGACTTCTAAATTTTAGAGATGTTAAAATGTAAAAAATTATGTCTCATAATGATAAGATGATATGATTTATTTTTATGAGATATAGTTTATATACATGAATGAGGGGGTGTGTGTGTATGTGTGTGTATTAGTTATTGATGTAAAATGTCTTTTTTACCATGGGCCATAGTCAAAAAAGTTTAAAAACCACTGTCTGCCTATTCCTTGCTGTGTTTTGAAATAAAAAAAAAAGAAATTTTAAAAATGATTCATATTGTACCACACTAAAATAAACTATTTTTTTCTATTTCTTTTCAGTTCTTGCCAAAATACATGCCTAATTTTTAACATAGTTATGATCATAGAATAAACGCAGTTTATATTCTGTTTTTTTCTGTATGTTTCCAGGTTGCTACATAATTTTTATATTAATAACCATCATTTTTAATAGCTGTGTCATTTGTTATTAAATTAATAATTTCTTAAGCATATTTTGCCAAGCCATTTTCTTATTTTTTAACTGTTAGATCATTCTCTATTTTTCTGTAGATCTACAATGAATATCATTGAATTCTAGCCTTTACTTAGAATTTTGATTTCTATATAAAATAGAATGTTTTGATGGCTCTTTAGATGTATTTCAAAATAGTTTCTTAAATGAGGAGTAATAATTTACATCTTCACAGTACTTCTTTAACTTTGAAAATAAGTGCTTAAAGAAATAAAAAAATTGATACTTTTCTTGTTTAAAAAAATGATGGATTTTACTCAGGAAATTAAAAAAAGAAAGATTCTTTTCAAAGAAGTAAATTCTAGGAATTAAGTTTTAGCCTAGCAGAGAAAAATATGGGGCGGCAGCTCCCTGCTCCCTCGGTTGATTTTAATCCCACCAGAGCACAGGACAGGTAGCAGGTGGAAGTCACTCTGTGCTAAATGGACTAGGACTCTTTTTGAGGAGGATGTAAGGAATAAAAGAGGACAGAGGGGTGAAAATGGCTTCAACAATGTCCATGTAGTTCTCTGGAAGAGCGGTCATCCTATTTACAGAGAGAGAAATGGGTAGGAGACACCAGTTTCGAGTGGGAAAGTGATTCATCTCATTTTACATACACAGAGTTCCGGCCTTCCCAACTTGGAGTACAAGAACTGAAAAGCATAAAGGAGATGCTAATTGTATCTGTAAGAGAGAGAGAGGCGGAGAACATGTGCGTGAGGCAGGGATCTCAAGAGAAGATAGCAGAGAGCAAAGGACTGTGTTCTGTGGATATTTTCCCTGGTTCAAGGGACAGAAGGATGCAGAGTCAATGAAGAAAAAGGAGAAAAGCAGTCATGAGGAAGTAGGGAGGAGAGGGTTTCAAGGAGGGCATGCCTAACAAAAGCACACACTTCACAAAGTGATGAAGAGCTTCGGCTGGCTGGGACAGGCTGAACTTGGCATTAAACATATCAGTTTTGACGTTTTGAGAGTGTATATGGAAAAATGGGGGACCCAATTTCCTAAGAGGAATTGTGGAGAAGAAATAGATGTGGTGAACATAGGCTACTTGGTTCTAAGTGGTTGACTGCCCAATGCAAGAGGTAAGTGGATAGGAAGCAGCAGGATCAAGAATATTATTAAGCAGGAGATAACATACTTGAAGAAGGGGCCAGGGAAGACAAAAAGAATGCAGATGCTAAACGAATTGGAAGCAAGTTTAATGTACATAAACTCATTGTGGTGGAGTTGTGGAAAAACACATATGAAAAAGTCTCTTGAGGCGGCACCCATAGTTCAGTGAGTAGGGCACTGGCCACATATACTGAGGCTGGCAGATTTGAACGCAGCCTGGGCCAGCTAAAAGAACAATGACAACTGCAACCAAAAAATAGCTGGGCGTTGTGGTGGGCAACTATAATCCCAGCTACCCAGGAGGTTGAGGCAAGAAAATCACTTAATCCCAAGAGTTTGAGGTTGCTATGAATTGTGACGCCACAGCACTCTACCCAGGGCGACAGCTTTAGACTCTGTCTCAAAAAAAAAAAAGAAAGAAAAGAAAAGAAAAGAAAGAAAGAAAAAAAAAATTTCTTGAACAGTGTTAATCACATGCTCTGTAATAGTAGTTTTCAAACTCTTAACTGCCACCAAGAGTAAGAAAAACATAGCTAACTGAAACAAAACTTTCACCCTATTTTCTATTCTGTTATTTTCCACTTGTTCCTCATCTTTCAGGTTCTCTATCTCTTCTCCTTTTTCTCCTCATTCTTCCTCCTGCTCCTCAGCCTCCCCTTTCTAGTTGAGTACCACTAAAAATGACATAACCCACGATTTGAAAACTCTAACATACAGGGTGGCCTTAAAAGCAACATTTATTTTGGGAGAGAGGGTTGTATTACATAAAAATTTTCCATAATTTACAAGACTATTTTATCACATCACTTTAAAAATATATAATTCTGATTCATACCAAATATTGCTATACTATGAAGTTCTTCTTCCTTCTACTACAGAGATTGGAAAAGTTAAATAGTTGTCCCAGACTCCCTTGCAGCTATGTAGCTAGGGGTGTCCAGGCATCCAAATTTTGGCCAATTATACATAAGCAGCTATCTACTGGGGTATGAGAAAGCATGTGTTTTCCTGCCGTTGTGGCTCTGTGCCTCTTCTTCCTGCTTTGATAGTGGAAGTCATGCCTGGAGTAGAAGCAGCCACATTGTGACCATGGATATAAAGTAAAAAGAGTTACAAACTGGTCTTGACATTGTTGAATGTCTGAAATGATGCCAACCCCATCTTGTGACACTTTATGCATTACTCAAGTTTGGAGTCACTGCAAATTGATCAAACCTCTATGATACCACCTGTATTAGCCAGGGTTCTCCAGAGAAACAAAACCAACAAGAACTGTAGATAGATGATAGATAATTTCTCTTTATTGCTCTCTTCATATAATATAGGTATTTATATCTATTAGATAGATAGCAATTGACCAATTGATTGGTCAACAGATAGATATTAGTTTTAAGGAATTGGCTTATACAATTCTGGAGGCAGGAAAAACTGGATTCTGTAGGACAGGCTAGCAGCCCAGAGACTCCAGGAAGAGCTGCTATTGCAACTTGAGTCCATATGCAGTCTGGAGCAGAATTTCTTCATCCTTGGGGTACCTCAGCCTTTTGTTTGTTTGTTCATTTATTTATTTTAGACAGAGTCTCAATAGAGTGCCCTCTATAGAGTGCCGTGGTGTCACAGATCACAGGAATCTCAAACTCTTGGGCCTAAGTGATTCTCTTGCCTCAGCCTCCCAAGTAGCTGTAAGTATTGGCACCCACCACAATGCTCTGCTATTCTTTTTATTGCAGTCGTCATTGTTGTTTTAGCAGGCCGGGCCATGTTCAAACCTGCCATCCTCCGTGAATGTGACTGGTGCTGTAACTACTGTGCTACAAGTACTAAGCTGTGAGCCTTTTTTTCTTAATGACATCATTAGTTGGATGAGACCAACTCACATGTTAGAGAATAATCTTCTTTATTCAAAGTTTACTAAATTAAATGTAAATTGGACCTAAAAAAGGATACTTTCCCAGCAACATTTATTTTTTTTTTCCTTTTTTTTTTTTTTTTTTATTTGAGACAGAGCCTCAAGCTGTCACCCTGGACAGAGTGCTGTAGCATCATAGCTCACAGCAACCTCAAGTTCCTGGGCTCAAGCGAGTCTCCTGTCTCTGCCTCCCAAGTAGCTGGGACTACAGGTGCCCACCACAATGCCCGGCTGTTTTTTTTTGGTTGCAGCTGTCATTGTTGTTTGGCGGGCCCAGGCTGGATTCAAACCCACCAGCTCAGGTGTATGTGGCTGGCGCCTTAGCCTGTTGAACTACAGGCACCGAGCCCCCAGCAACGCTTATACTAACATCTAACCAAATGTCTGGGTACTGTAGCTCAGCCAAGTTGACACATAAAGGTAAACCTTACTGCCCCTGATTAAGAATCCCCACCCCTCCCCTCTTCTAGGCCTCTCCAAATAGGAGGACAGAAGTGTCCCTAAAAGAGCTATCTGGCTTCACAAGTATTTTTTTCCTACTTCTATTGGTCAAATTAAGATTTTATTCAATAGGAAATACAGCACACAGAAAAATTCTTTGAATTTAAGGGCTTTTTTCAGGAACTTGAAAATAATCCATTTATAAGTATAGCTTAAAATATTTCAGCATGTAATTCTAATTATCTTAAGTTTTTAGGTTGCATTGAAATGACTGACACCTATTTCCTTCTACTTGAAATGCTCCAGAATTTCTGGCACAAAGGAATAAGCTATTCCTCTCCTTGTGGAAAAAATAAACTTTTCATATTTACATGCACATAGATTTTAATTTTCTATTCTACAAATCAAGGACACTGTACTACATTTTTTCTGAAGTCCTTTTTAGATGCTGTGTTTTTTAGTTCACAACCATGATGAGTAGAGTAGCCATCTGACACACAGAGGGGGAGAATGCAGGTACATGCAATAAAAGGGACATGCTAAATATTTATATGCTGCAATGACTCGACAGCAAAGTGTGGTTCTGTTCTTTTTCCTTCCTTGTCTCTGCCCACCCCCTTCCCTCGCCATTCCATCACGACTGCCAAGAACAAAGAATCTAAGTTATCAATGACCAGGCTCAATGGAGACCTTGCTAGGTACTGACCAAAATTGATTTGTGACCTTTGCCACTAGAATATATTCACAGGGGCTTGGTGAAGTGAGATTAGCTTGTTTCTTACAGATGAGCGTTTATGAAGCCTTCCAGCTTCACAGAAGAAGGCAGGCACTGGACCCGCCCAATCTCAAGGTAGAGGCACAAGAGAACCTCCCCAGCAAGTTTGACAACATCATTCTGGAAGATAGGGCTGCTGTGTGCCTCTCATCTACAGCCCTCTGGAAGACTGTTGTCAGCCAGTCCAGCTGAGAAATGAGGACAAAGTATCTGAGGACAGCTCAAACCCACTGTGGGGCATGGAAAAGGCGGGTGTGATTCCCGTGGACTGTAAGTATTACCCAGCCCTGGGTGGCCTGATAAAGGATCAGAGTCACGGGAAGACTACAGACAAGTTCCTGGGGTGAAGGAAAGGAAGCACATTCCCATCGGAGTGTCTGTCCAAAAGCTGTAAAAGTCACATGAAGTGCACCACACCTTAGGACTCACAAGAGACAAGGACAGAGCAGCTAGAGGTAGCTCGCGAGTGACCACAGACCAGATGCAGATGCGTTCAGCTGGGGCCCTGAGGCCTCTCCCCTCTCTCTGTGAGCCTGAGGTTGCCAGAGCGGTCAGAGGGAGGGCCCTGTGAGTCTGTCACACAGGAGGAAGGGGTGAGCAGAAACGCAGGAATGGTATTGAGCCAGATGAAAACTGGTAATGATACTAATAACACTTGCGTTGACTGAATACATTCTGGAGAGAGATTCTCTTTCAGTTAAGAAGACTAAAAAAAACTAAAGGGTTGATATAATTGTCTAAATTGCCTGACTTCAGTTTTTTTGTCACTGGCCACATATAGGGACTAGTCAATAGAGTGAGATTCATATTTGCACACCACTGCTTGGTAACTTTTCAAATCATATATGCTTGGAGAAGGTAGAGAACGAGTCTTTTAAACTCAGCATTGTCTTTCAAAGAAGATAGTTAAGCGTAGCTGCCAGGTGTTTGCTACATCTGTTTATGCCAGGTGATTTTCCATAGACTGCTTTAGTCCTGCCTGGATTCAGCCCTGCTCTACTGATTTTGATACTTTCGCAATGGAAAGGCCAGCTGAGATGACTGGAGAGGATTTGGGGAGGAGGGAGGGGTGTGGAGTTGTCATTGGTAATTGTCTGCACGCTGCTGGCTGCTGCTTCTTAGAGGGACGATGTGACCAAGGCCAAATGGTGTCACACACGTTACTTTCTCGGGCAGGATGATGCTTCTACTGTTTACAGCCCAGCACACAGGTGGTGTCCAGTAAAGGGTAATTGCTTCCTCTCTTATCTGAAGATGCATAATCGTTCACTGTGTCACCACTGCTAAGAGACTCCCTTTTAAAGCGGCTTAGTGGACGTCACATCTGAGTTCTTGGAAGAAGCTGGACAGAACGCTGTTCTGTGACCCTGGGTGGATGCCTTGTGTTTCTCCCTCATTGTCTGTGTTGGCGGAGTGTCCAGTCGTGCCTAGATTTTCTCCCTAGAAAACTCCTAGGATGCACTAGTGCCTGAGCAGTTCACTCTGCAGCATTTTCACTCCGCAAGGTTTTTTCCTTCTTCACTAGTTTTTGGTTGTTTATTTCAGAATTTCTGCACCAAGTAACCAGCAAACAGGGCCAGTTGTTTTTCATTACAGGGGTCTACTTCAGGCAGGTCACTTGATTTTCTTTTTTCTTAAGGTCAGCCAGTGCATCCAGAGATTCGGGGGAAGCATTCAAGGGCTTTCTGAATCTAAATTAACTTCCCTTGACGGCATATATGCCAAGCCGTTCTAGCCCAGGACATAGCATTTAAGTGAAAAGGTGTCACCCTGCAGATAAACGACATGCCAACAACTGCCATTTACTGAGCACCTGTATAGTCTCCAATGCCCCTCAGGATAAGGACCCCCAAACTAGAGGGGATGAAATGACTTCCTCAAGGTCACACAATTGGTATGTGTGTTTGAACCCAATCCTCCCTGACTTCAGAACCATATTCTTGCCTCTGTGCCAAACTGCCCCAGAGGTGCCCTTGATCAAGAGAATAATACCCACTAGTTGAGAGGAGAGGTTTGGTGTTACTTCAAAAGGTGGAAATGGCATCACAGGGTGACACCAAAGGAGGCAGATCTCAGCTCAGCATAAAGCTGTTTAAGTGCTGGAGGAGGCCAAAAGAAATGGGACGTGCTTCCTTGCAAGCCAATGAGCCTTGGCCTGGAGGGATTCTTTGGAGCCTGACAAGTATGGATCTGCACTGCTGTGCTGAACATTCCTGCTTCAGCTGAGAGGTTGGAGGTTGGACTGCATATTTTTTCAGGCCTTCCTGACTCTAAGAATCTATTGTTCTGTGATTTTTAGAGAGCATGTTACAGAAAATGTAACAGGTGACATCTATTCCTCAAATGTGCCAGGCACGTCTCAGAAACTGTTCTAGGCCCTTCTTACTATGAGGCCTTTGCATTCATCCTACCCTATGCTGAACCACCCCCTCTCACAAAATTACCCCCAGAGCCAACTTCCCCACCTCCAGGCCTTTTCAAAGAGACTTGCCCAACCACGGTGTTCAGAATTCATCCTAAGTTCACCCCTTTCTAGGAAGTGTCTCCTGCCAGCACTCTTAGGCCCTCTTCCTTTGTTCTACCTTCTTTTTTAAATAATACTGTCCCTGCCTATCATATTACATAATTTACTTTGTTAATTGATTAATTGCATAGTAGAACCTTCATAGCTGACACCTCCCTGCATTGACCACCTATTAAGTTGACTTAATTTTCATGGGCCAGTCATGTACCACATGCACGTATCAGCACCGTAGGCCTAGTTCCCTGTGTTGACCACCTCTGTGTGCTGACCAGTTTATTACAGTCCTTTGGGTGGCCAACTTACAGAGGTTCTTCTGTAATTTCAAGTGAACACTAATATAAATACAGTATAAGAAGAAAATACTCCAATCATCCCTTTTGAACCATATTTTTTGTTTGTTATTCAGCTTGGCTACGAACCTGAGCCTTTCCACATTAGGAGTCCTTGTTCTGAGAGCCATTTATTAGTGGAAACAAACCACTGAAAGACAAATCTAGTGACCAGTACACTTCCTCTGTGAACCTTCGTGCTGGGGATTTTCCACTGCTGGGTTACTGCACAGGGGAAAATTTTAGAGCAGCAGGAAAAAACATTCACAATTTGCTCCTATTACTGGTCTAAGTCATGTCTCCAAGCACACTGGGGATATGGCAGCTAGTACTGATCATTTGATTTTTTTTTTTCAATCCATACCCATTTTGTGAATTTACTTTTATTTTCAGGTGGCTTCACAAGAATATGGGGGAAGCATGTTATACGTGCTATGTGAAAGTACACAGTTACAATTATAGTTATTCAATAATTAGATATTGGATAGCAGCTAATATAGTTATGCATTACTTAACAATGGGTATATGCTCTGAGAAATTGTTAGGTGATTTCATGGTTGTGGGAACATCACAGAATGTACTTACACAAACCTAGTATAGCCCACTCCATGCCTGAGCCCTCTGGTAGCCTACTACTCCTAGACTAAGGCCTACACAGGCTGTCACTGTACTGAACACTGAGGGCATTTCTGACATAAGCAGATGTATTTGTGTATCTAAACATAGAAAAGGTCCAGTAAAAATATAGCATAAAGTATTTTTAAATGGTACACCTGTGTAGGTGACTTCCCACTAATGGAGCCTGCAGGCCTGGAAGTTACTCCGGGTGAGTCGGTGAGTGAGTGGGAGTGAATGCAAAGGCCTGGATATTACTGTGCACTGCTATAGACTTTAGAAACATGGTACATTAAGGCTACACTAAATTCATAAAAATATTTCTTTAACAACAAAATAATCTTAACTTATGGCAACTTTATACAAAAGTTTTTTCTCCTTGGGTTATCCTGGCAGTCACAGTAGATACCTAATAAATATCTATTGAGGGAATTTTCTCAGCCCTTAGAGTAAGAGGAATCAGGGACCTTTCTTTGGTTTACTTGCTCTCAAGTATCCAAGAATGCAATAAACAAACAAAAGCCTGCTAATACAAAATGCTAATTTCACTGACTTCTCAACTAGGACTCTCTATTTGAAGATTTTTCTGTATGTATAGAAGTTCCAGTTCTGGCTCACAACTGTGTAAATTATCCATTTCTATAAAACAAACCTCCTCCAAACTTACTGGCTGAAGACAACAATGATTTATTATCTCTCTAGATTTTGTGGGTTGAATAAACAGTTCTAATCTTGCCTGGGGCCAGTTCTGTAACTGCTCAGGTAGTTGGCAGCCAGGTTAGGGGCTGTCAGCTGTAGCGCCTTCCTTCTCCTCTGTGTGGCCCCTGCATATGGCTGGCCTGGGCTTCCTCAAGGGATAAGCATCTCCAGGCAGCTTTCCAGTACAGCTGGGCATCAGCCTGTGATCTCAAGCAAGGTAGCTGGACTTTTTTCCATGGTGGCTCAAGACCCCATCAAAGCCAAGACTGCCAAGTTGGAGTCTAGCCTAGTCTAGATGAGATGAGTATTGCTTCTGCCACATTCTCTTGGACAAAGAAATTCACAATGCCTATTTAGGTTGAAAGGAGAGGGAAAAACAAAGCTCCAGCTCTTGATGAAAGGCGAGTATAGACTTTGGGGCCATCTTTAATATACTCTGGCTCTAAATTAGTTATGTGCATATTACACCCACATTCAAAATACACTATCCCTCCCCAAGATCCTCAAAAGTGTCATCCTATACGGTATCAGGCTTGGACTTAAGATGCAGAATTTTTTCATCTAAATCAGGTCTAGACACAAATGAGGAGCCTAAGGCTCAGTTCCTGGGTATAGCCAATGAGTAAGGTTCCTCTCTGTCGAAAGACTTCTGAATTAAAAAAATAATAATAATAAGTTACCTTTCTCCCCAAACCCAGCATACAAAGGTGACAAAGTATGGGCATTTCCATTCAAAAAGTGGGGAAAGAGGAGCGTCTGGTCCGTAGTAGCTTTGAAATCCACCTGTGCAGGTGTTGCCAGGGCCTCCCACTACAGTGCAGAGGCTGCTGCCTGATCAGGGCCCAGGTCCGCTCTCTCATTTCTCATTTGACTCTTTGGCTCATTTCCTCCCAATCCTCTATTCTTGATGGATCTTGGTTCCCCACTCTGGATCTTGGCTGTACCCCTTGAAAACCCTTTACTTTTCCCTAAAAGAAAGCCCATGTTCATAGCTGAGTCGTTTTCTCCGTCTGGTTTCTGCCTGTGCAAAATATGGAACCCAGAAGCCTCATTTTATTTTATATGACCCTGTCCCTTTTGGTCCAAACTGGTGGTAGGTTTGCCGATAAAATTCTCTATAAAATTGTGTATGTTTTCTATGCATCAAATTAAAAATTTCACCTTATCGAATAAAGGTAACATCCATAAACTTCTTCAAACAAGCACCTCTTTTTCTTGGACTATGCGTTAGGGTGCTGTGGAGAAAAGCTCTTAACATTTTGACATCTTTCTGAGGTTTTATCACAGTTTTGCCCAACCAAGTTCATAAAACCTCGATTTGATCTTTGCTCTGAGGCTACTTTACTGTCATCGCCCTGGATTTAATCTTTACCTTGAAACCATTCCTTACTTTGAAAACCTTTTGCTTCATGGAGAGACTAAGAATGAAAACGTTTTATTTTTCCAAACAGTGAGTCCAGGGATGAAAACATTTCCTCTTAATTCTGTTTTTAAAAGGAATAGCTTCTCCTTTGGCTCATTTCTGTTTTCCAGGTAACTAAAAGAGGCCAAACTTCACTTTCAACATTTTGTCTGAAAATTTCCTGAGCCAGATCCATAAATTCATTGAAATATATTTTCTATACTCCAGGTTACCACAGGCAACAGTGTTGCCAAATAATTCTGGAGCCACATTATATGAGTTTTGTCTTTTCCAGCTCCCAACAGTAAGTAACTTACTTCACTGTTTCCCAACCTCCACTAAGAGCGGCCTTGCCACCGTTCCACCTCCCATCTGCTACCTGATCTGAAGCTAATGCCACACACTGTAGGTTTTCATCCTGGCAGTACTCCATATCAATTATACCTACTGTGTAACAAATGATCCCAAAGCTTAGTGACATAAAACGAAAACTACATATTGTTTCTCAGGATTCTGCTGGTTGACTGATTCTTCCACTGGTGTCACCTGTTCAGTGATGGAACTGATTATCGGGCAGCTTATCTGGGGCAGCCAGGGTGCCTTAGTTTTCCACATGGCTAATCACGGGGCAAATTTGGGCTTTCTCACACAATGGCCTCAAGACTACATTTCATGATGGCTCCGTTCATTTTTCTCTGGACAACTGAAACAGTCAGGCATCCAGCTCTCTTCGTTTTTCTCCAGTGAAACAGCAGGACTACTTTACATGGTAAAGGCCACAAGAGAAGAAAGGCAGAAGCTACCAAATTTCTTATAGCCTCAGCCAACGACTACCACAAAATCACTTCTTCTGTATTTATTGGTCAAAGAAGGTCACAGGACAGCCCAGATTTAAGGGGAAAGAAAAATAGACGTCATTTTTTGATAAGAGAAGTAGAATTTGCAGTTATTTTTAAACTGTCACAATGACAGTGGCTGCATAAGATCCTTCGATGTTTCTTGGTTCTTAGATTTGGTTTTATTTCAGACACATCTACCTTCCACAGACACTTAGTAGCTCTTTGAGAGCAAAGACTTGAGAAGAACCACTTGTGTATCTCTTGTAGCACCTTACACAGAGTATACACTCAAAAAATAACATGCATCGAGAAATTATTTCTGAATGAATATTCACTGAATGAAACTGTCCGAATTCTTTAATGTATATATATTGCATTCCAATTCCACATAAAAAAGGATTTCAATTCTAATTAACTATTTGATTAATCAACAAACAGCAGTATATCCTCTACTGTTGCTTTGACAACAATTTTATTACAAACAGAATTTTGTTTTATAAACTCGAACTTTTTCAAAAATAGAGGCTTCATTTAGGGTAGCAGTTCTTAACTCTCCCTGCACAACAGAACTGGGATACTTAAAAAAAATTTCCTACCAGAGCACCTTCATCTAGGCTAATTAAATCAGAATCCCTAAATGCATTAGGATTTGTCCTCAGGTGATTCTAATCCACAGCCAGGGTTGTAAAGCATCTTTCCAGGGCTAAGGCTTTTAAACCGTATCTTGCATTTCAGGAGGTAAGTTTCCATACCTCACCTAGATGACAGCACAGCAGTCCAGCCTGTGAATAATTTAGGTCACCAAAAGGATTTGATGCTAAAATAAAGTTCAAAAACATCAGAGTGTTGTGATAGCCCAGGGCTCTTGGTTTAGTTAAACAGAACAAATAATCATTGAACTATTTTTCTTGGCATTTTTATGACTCATCTACATGAATGACTTTGAGGTTGTGATTGTTTAACCCAAGGCAAGATCTGCTTTCCAACATCCCCAAGGTATTTCTGTTTGTGCAAAGCCTTCCAGCCACATTACAGATCTGAAGCTCATTGGTGTTCTTCTCTGTTTACCCAAAGGTTACATAGGGCCTGGGGCCTGTGTATATCAAGAGAACCTTTGCTGTCTCTGTGGGAGGTGTTTTGCAAGGCTTAATGTCTAACTAGCACCCAAAGTTTGCTTTTCAAGGGAAGATATACCAAATTTTCTTTGAACTCTGCAAAACTCATTTGTATGGAGAACTTTTACACTATAGAAAAGGGCAAGGATTGCTATGGAGAAACTTTTCAAAAATGTTATTTCTCTAAAGGCTAAAAAAAATGCTTTTAATAATCAAAGAAGAACCAAGGTTAGAATGCTTTGTTGTTTTAACACTTCCTCAGATCAACGGGTCAGATGAGGTCATTTTCCAACCTTGTAGCTGAGATAGATCAGTTCTGAAGCTAAATCTCTACAATTTAGCAAGCCAGCTCCTTCCAGAATAAGGACTTATTAGCAATATCCACATAGGTCTTCATTTCTGGGGTCTGTAAAGCAATTGTTGGTCCCATTCACATTTACTCACCTTCCTGTCTCTTCAGTCTCTTGAATTCTGGGTTCTGCTCACAATATTCATCTTCAATTTCTCTGATAAATGTTGCCAAATCAATGGGTAGTTGATGGTCCTCAGCTGGCTCTGCTTCTCAACTGTGTTTAACCATGCTTCTCCAAATTTACTACTTCCTTAGCTTCTCTGACAATACTCACCCCTGGTTCTCTCAAACCATTCATCCTGTCTTGCCCTTAAATTTAAGGAATACTTAAATGCTCCTGCTCAGAACCCCTCTTCTTGTGTTACCTTTTCCTACTGATTTCATTCACATCCTTTATTTTAACTACTACTACTAACAACTACTATTGATGCCTAAATCTCTTTCCCAAGCCTCAGGGTGCCCCATGCATGGGCTTAAGTGTTACAAACTCTTGTATACAACAAATAGTTTCCAAAACACACTGAGTCACTGTGAACTAGTCTGGAAGAGCGTCTAGCAAAATTCACATGTTGTGCTGTAACCATCTACCCCATTCCTGATGCTGATTTCGGACCATCACTCATACACTTCCTTTCTTCAAAGAGTTTTATTTCAGTAGCCTGGAGATCTTCACATGCCCTTTCTTCCTTCCCCTCCTCTGCACCTCCATTAGACATCACCATAGCATCAATCAATACAGCGTGTGATTGGGGAAAAAAAAAGGGATTTATAATAAGATTGACTAGTCTACCTTTCCTGGCCAATTGAACATGCTTTGCAAGGCTCTGGGTGTCTCTTTCTAAAAATTGGCACCCCAATTTTGTTTTTTTTATTTACTTTTTATGTGCAAAAAAGATGCTTGAAGAAGATATTTTTCATTTTTTCCTCTGTCCTTCTGTCTTCCTATTGCCACCCATTCACACAATTACTGTAATCTTGCTTATTTGAAGAAATGTGAACTTCTGTCATGGACTTTAATCAACATTTTTGGTAGATCTACCCTGTGCCATGTTAACTTAGGGGCTTAGAAGCCTTGGCAGTTTACTGCACAATACCATCTCACGCAGTGATTAATGTCCCCTACAGGACCCCTGCTACAGAAACATTTTGTCTCTTTTCTCTTGTGCAGACCTAAATGACTAAGGACTCTCTTCAGAAGTTTAAATTGATATAAAACATAGCTACATGTTCTGTAACTCTCCTGCTTTAGACAAGTAGCTACGGTTTTATCTTTACTGCACATTGGAGACACTCCTGATTCTTGCCTTCAAAGACCTTTGGGTTTCAGCTCATTTCTGATTATTTAGGGCTATCCTTAACCTTGATGGGTTGCTATCAGAGCAGTCTCCAGGTCTGTCTCACTGCCCTTTCCCTAGTTCCTAGCACATGTAGGTTCTCAGTAAATGTTTGTTAGAAAAAAAATCCATGAATAGCCTTATACTTCTCAGCTAATAACCTAGGTCCCCTCTGCTTACAATGACTGAGGCAGATGTGACTATTCCTTCGGTCAGTAGGAATATGAGTTGGAGGATTCATCTTTACACTAGACAAACTTTGATAATTGCACAGCAAGTATAGCTGCTCACATCTCACTCTATTGTGTCACAGGTCACTTATTCCCTAAGTCTTTCCAAAAACAGTGTGTTCTAGTTGCTGAGCAAAACCTTCTGGACTAGTTGCATGACAGGTTGGCTTTAGCATTAGGCTGTCCTATAGTTCATCAAAGGGGAATCATCCAATAACATACCCTAGAAGCTTTTGTATAGGAATTAGGGAAATAGAGAATCTGATTTCCAGGAAGCCTATGGAAATTTCCTATAGGGGAAGAGGGTGTGGGAGAGGCCCCCGACACTGGTACATCATGGTGAGCTCTTGCCCAATGCTTTGCAGAAAGTCTCAGATGGCAGAACTCAGATATCAGCCTCCACAGCTATACAATTTCAGGGACACAGTTCCCTCACCAACCTGCCTTCCAAAGACGCTGGTGAGCAAAACAAGTCTTCCCTTCAAAGATAAATCAATACTACTGTATTAGCATTGAGAAGAACCCAAATAGTTGCTCTTTCAAAACTTTGTTTGCAGCATCTAACCCTTAATCCTCCATAAGTCTCTTATTTATATAGTCAGGTGTTTAAAACCTGCACACGTGACCCCAGAAGTTTTCAATGGAACTTTCTGTAGTAATAGAAATATTTTATTCTGTACTGTCATTAACTATTTATAACCACTAAGTACTCAAAATATGGCTGAAGTGACTGAGGCATTGAGTTTTTAATTGTATTTAATTTGATTTACCTAAATTTGAGTATTCCCGTGATATTAGTGGCTACCATATTGGACAGCACAACTCTATACAATTGAAATACATGAAAAAAACAAAGAAGAACACATGAAATGATAATTTAAGTATTCAAAAATTGTAAAAGAAATAGATTTTAAATAAACAAAAATTTTAAAATAGACAAAGGTAGGAGGAAAAACAATAAAGACACATCTCAACACCTAAATGTAAGTAACTGTTGACACTGTGGTGTATCCCCTTTCAGTTATTTGTCTTTCATTGTAAGAAGGGAAAATAGTGCAAAGTAGCCAATATAGACAGAAAGTTTAAGAGAATATAATGAAAACCCCAGATGAATCTGATTATAATAGATAGGATCTCTCGTCTGCTCAGATGACAGACCAGGTGGCTGTCCCTATGGGCTAAGTGGTCACTCCTGTCCTCATATAAATCTCTTCCCTCTGAACTTTGATGCCCTAAATTTCCATAGTTTTTTGAGTGGTGCAAAATGTTTTCAAAGCTAAATCTTATGCACAGCACCTCACATTTAGCCTTTTGCATCCTTGGAGGTAGTGTCTAGAGCCGTAATTTTCGATCCCTTTTTATCTCGCAGCACACTTTAACCTACAGTGAAACTTCCATGGCGCACTTAAATTATGTTGATCAAAAAAAAAAGAGTAACAAAAAAGAATATACTTACAGTGCTTGAACTTCTTTTGAAAATAATTTAATGAATGATCGTTAAAAATTTCCATGGCATACCAGTTGAAAACCACTGGTCTAGACGGTTAGACCTGAGGCTAGGACATTCGCGGAGGCCCGGCCTGCCTAGCAGGTAGCATTTGGCGACTGGGACAAGTAAGGAGAGAGCATGTAAAGAGGAGAGAGTAGATAAAAAGGGACAGAGAGCCTAATCTTCATATGTTGGTCCAGGAAAGGATCATACATACTAAAAAAAAGAGGGAAAAAAGTGTATTTATGCATTCTTCATTCATGTATTCATTCAACAAGTAATTTGTTAAGTGACTATTCTATGTTAGGGTCTCTGAGAGCAGAATGGATATACTAGGATTTTAGAGTCTAAGGGAGAATTTTCCATTCACCCTCTGAAGTAAAAATCAGTTGACAAAAAGCAGATTAATAGGAGAAAAAGCATATAAATTTATTTCTTCATACTTTTACATGACATGGGAACCTAGAATGAAGACCCAAAGATACAAGAGAAATTGTCCATTTTTATGCTTGGGTTCATCAAAGTATGGACAGCTATGTAGAAATTTAATGGGACAAAAGGGTATGATCTAATACTAACAGACCAAGTGGAGAAACACAGCAAAGCCTGTCTGTTTTCTGGGTATGGGGCAAAGTCCCTCTCTAGAATGGAGTTCTCACGACCTACAGTCAAAGAAGGTAGCTTCTTAAAAGAATGAGCACTTCTTTGTGGTTGTTCCTCTGTGAATTGAGAGACAGAAAGATTGAGTAACTGACCACGTATTTCACACCTAGAGAAGGCCCCAGGTCCACAGACATTCATACAAGGTCATTAATTTCTGAAGATAGTCTTTAGTTAAAATAATGCTATTTTGTCCATCATAGATTTTTTGCATTAAGCTCAATTTTTGAAATATTACATTAAATTCATTATTCATCTTTACTACTGAGCTTTTTAGCATCTCCTTAAATTTTGCACTTGAGACCATAACCAAATGATGGGGGAAGCTTAAAAGAAAACCTTACTCCATTTACCTACCTAGAAATTGCCTCTAAAAAGGGGAATGAGGGCAGCGCCTGTAGCTCAGTTGGCAGGGAGTGCTGGCCACATACACCTAGGGTGGCGGGTTCGAACCTGGCCTAGACTGCTAAGCAACAATGAAGCTGCAACGAAAAAATAGCTGGGCATTGTGGTAGGTGCCTGTAGTCCCAGCTACTTGGGAGGCTGAGGCAAGAGAATCACTTAAGCCTAAGAGAGGTTGCTGTGAGCTGTGATGCCACAGCACTCACAGGGCAACAGCTTGAGACTCTGTCTCAAACAAAATGAATAAATAAATAAAAATAAATAAAAAGGGGAATGAATTAGACATCCTGTCCTTTTTTTTTTTTTTTTAAGAAGATCATGCTAAGCCCTCCCTTTGGTTTTTCAGGAATGATGTGTTTCCAGGAATGATCATGACCTGTCACAAGAATGAGAATGATCTTAGTCTGTGGCTGAGTCGGGCACAGGCCCAGTGAATTTCAGAGACTTCTCAGGCCCAGTGAATATCTGAGACTTCTCTGCAAGAAATCACTTAGGAATAAATTTAAGACTAGTTAGATTGCAGCTGTGTCTCTTTAGCAACTTAGGCAGTAGATGAAATGCCTTCCAGAAAGAATATTCATTCGTCATCCTACCACTAGCTTACAGTTAAGCTTTTGACTTTTGCTTGCTTGGAAGACTCATACTAACATGAACTAGGAAGTAAAGGAATACTGGAGGCATACTCTGAGATAGCGTTAGAAAACAAGTTAATTAACTTGTTTGAAAGGAAGAGGATGCTTATCAGGTCGGGAAACAAGTAAACAGTTTGCAAAGAAAGATTCAGACAAAGTGGAGCCAGAAGTCCAACGTGAAGCCTTTTCCTGGGAGGGTAGGCAAATACCAGGCCTCGCAGGTTGAGCCATACCCTGTCTGACTTCATCCGCCTCATTCGGATTCTCTTGGGGAAGGGGAAAGGGTGGACATCAGTAATTTTAAAAATCCTGCCCAGTAATTCTAATGCGCACCAGAGTGGAGAAGAGTGGAGAAGAACTATGCTAGGGAACGATGGCCTGGCTGGCCAGGGAAACTAATCCCCAATAAGTGTAAGTGACTAAGAGTGGATTCCTATGTTTCCCCTGCCCATGTTGCCAGCAGATTGACAGTTACATTCCGTTGGTTTAGGGTAGCATGATGCCCGGGCAGGCTCAAGGGAAAGGATGAAGCAATACAGAGGGTATTAAAAAAAAGTATACACATTTTAAGAAAGAAAAAAAACTGTATTAGAATTGTAATACTCAAGTCACATTTGACTTCTGCAATTACAAGAAATATGACACAATAAAGATAATAAACCTTATCAGTGCATGCTAAGTATTATAATTTTAATATGGTTTTCTTTCCTTTCTTAAAATATGTATGCATTTTTTTGGCACCTTCTGTATTTGTGAAATGCCTCTTTCCTCCCAGTCATCATGCTGGGTGCTTTTCACGTGGCTTAATTCTCAGATGAGGTCAGCATGATCACCTCCACCTGAAGAGACAAGAAGACCAATGCTTTTAGATAAGGAAGCCTCTCATGAACATACTCAAATAGTCCACAAAGCATGTTCTGGCCCTGCTCATTCTACAGACCCTACAGAATTGCCCACGTGTCTGCCCTCTGCACTGCACATCAGACCACCAAAATGCAGCTCTCTGGTTAGATGATTGGAGAGCCCCACATTCTCTGGCAAGTCGAAGGGCTGAAGGATGTGATTGTGTTTGGACAGAGATGGCCCAAGGAGGTCTTTTGGGGGGAAACTGGCTCCAACCAAGGTCATCTCTCTGAGAAAAGATTTTCCATTCCTCTTTTTGCTTCCCCACCTCATTTCTCCACAGTTAACACGTTTGAGCTCTAAATCTGTGCCAAGCACTGAATATTCACACATCTCAACACCTAAATGTAAGTAACTGTTGACATTGTGGTGCATGCTCTTTTAATTATTTCTTTTCCATTGTAACAAGGGAAAATAGTGCAAAGCAGCCAATATACAGATAGAATGTTTAAGAGCATATAATGAAAACCCCAGATGAAAACCCCAGATGTAATAGATAGGATCTCTCTTTCTATGTGGTAGAAATTGTTATATCCATGTTAACTGATGAATCTGAAACTCACTGATGCCAAGAAATTACCTGGCTTCTCACAGCTGGTAAATAACAGATATATTCAAAGTTAGCTGTCCTTACCCCAGAGACTGAACTCTGAAGCATGGGCCACCCTGCATATGCTAATGCCTTTCCAGTAAGGAGCAGCTTTCTGTTGCTAAATACCATAAAATTTCCACCATCTGGGTATTTTTCCATTTAAGGAGACGGCATATTCTACCTGGGTCAAGTGGTAGTTTACTCACAGCACAAGGAAATACTAGATGTTAAGAACTCTCTATAGTTTGACCTCAGCCCATAATTATGTAAGTTTATTTTTTAGCATACCAGTAACTTTCCACTTCAGATGAGATTAGAAATAGCCTCTCCCCCCCGCACCCCTGGCTCCCAAAACCTAGTGTGTAATATGGAAGCAGCATCAGTCAACAGATGCAAAATGACAGCAATTTTAGCATTCAGAGCTTTTTCTTTCTGTCATATTCAACCCACACATACTCTCATCTTTTGGCTTCATTTCCCCAAAACATGTGAGACCCAGAGAAGATGCTTGAGGCAAAAGACCAACTTTTTACATCTTTGTTTCTCCAGCACCAATACAGTGCCTGACACAGTACAGGCATCCAGAAAGTATGTGGTGGATGAACGAACGAATGAATGAATGAATGAAGTCTGTACCAGAAATGTGATCCCCCATTGATAGGAATACACAGAGACATTTTTCTGAAAGTGCAGCTGATTACCAGTAAGCCACCATGTCATCCTCTGCCTTGCTTCACCTGTTTGTGGATGTGTTTTTTTTAACTGCCTCCCTGCAGCTGGATTTACTGACCCCTCTGTGGTCTTACAATTATCCTCACCCCCATAAGGCTTCCGTGGATCATGGAGGGGCCATATCAATGGCTTAGGAAAGGACAAGGTCCCCACGATGGGATTCCAGGCGCTCAGCTACAGCTGTTGGCTTCACCACACCCCCTCAGACTCCCCAAAAGCACCAAATCCTCATGCCAACTCTGTCGGGCAGGTGTGTGTGCCTATTAGGGTTAGGTTTGTGTGTGTGCAACAGACACCCAACTGGAAGTGATTACCCAAAGAAGAGTTTCTCTCTCTCAGGCAGCAGGAGCTGCAGAAGCCTTCAGGGCTAGTCTCGGGGCTTTGCAGAGCCAGGAGGGTCTTACGCTCCTTTCAGCTTTCAGCTCCACCACGCTTGGCTGTGGCTTTGGGCTTCACACTCACTAGGTGGCTGTTTCTCTTCCAGCATCCTGCATGTGTTCCAGGTAGAAAAAGAGAGAAAGGATGAAAGGCGAAGGCCTCTGCCAACTGAACTCACGCCTTTAGCAAGTTTTCCTGCAGCCCCTCCCAGGAATGTCTGCTTCATCTCACTAAACACGCCTGGCACTCTGGGGCATGGATGTTTTTTAATCAGTCACATCATTGCAAATCAAACTCGGGGTTCTTTTCCTAAGGACAAAGGATAGACGAGACTGCCATTTCATTGGGTCTTGCCACAACATGGGAGCACTCAGTGATCCAGGGAAGAGCCATGGGTTGCCTGATTTTAGGGTCCTGCTCCTCCTCACCTCGGATGGCCCAGTCTACAGCACCAGGCTGCTGTCTTGCTTCCCCTCTCCACCCCAGGGTCCTTCTGTGTTTGGACCAGATCCCGGTCCTGGTCAGTGTGCGGCCTGGTCTCTGCCTTTAATCAGTGGGTGGGCTCCTCACCCACAATCCTCCAGCTCCCAGGCTGGACCTCCTTGAACTTGACACTGTCCAATTCATGTCTCAACTTGTCCTGAGGATGACCCAAAGCCTATTCCTTCAGTCAGGTTAGTTTCCGTATCCAGAAGGCAGGAAGAGAGAACCTAACGTCCTGTGGTAATGGCATTCCAGAGCGCTTTGCCCTGGTCTGTCCAGAGGCTGGATTTACCCACCATGCTCAGCGGAGAAGGGGGGCAGCTTTCATTCTCCTTCTTGCATCGCCTGACTAAGAAGGGGCATCCAAGGAGTGGTTCAGGGGCACGCAGGGGTCACAGCAGAGCACCATCACGGGAGGGGGGATCCGGGGAGCTGGGAGGCATGCTGCCATCACCTACCTCACTGTTGTGCTTTATTCACACAAAACTGAGGGCTGGACAGGTGGGAGTCACTTCTGCAAAGGAGGCAAAACTGCACCCCCATACATGGAATGTCAGTCACGCCGCCCACAGGGTGTGTAGGAGAGCTACATGTCTGAGACCATCTGGCAGAATTCCTGCCCTAGCTCTCTCCCAGCCTCCTTCACCTACAAGTAAGCCTCCGACTAACTACCAGGGGGCACAGGGAGGGGCAGGGGGACAGATACAGGGGCATTTCCATGTTCCGAACAAGGAGAGAATTTTGGCAGAGAGTTGAGAGGACAGCACTTCAAGGGAGTCAAGTGCCAAGTGGTTAGATGGAGAAAACTTAAGACATTAATGGTCCCAGGGCACAATAAGAGGTCCAGAGAAATGATGGTGTTTATTTGAAGATGCTCTGGTTCACATAGCAGAGAGAATAGCAATGGCAGCTGCTACCCACTGAGCACCTGCTGTGGGCAGGCGCTTTCATTAGAACTTCACTTGAATCAACTGACCGGATGCTCTGACAGCCCTGAGTTCAGTACCGAAGGTCCACAGGTCAAATGTGTTTCCAGTCCACATATACTGTATATTAGGTACTGATATATGGGGTTGTCTGAGGCAGCCCCCAGTAGCAGGCACATTAATATCTCTGCAGCAAGGAGGCTGGACACAGACCATCAAAACCCTCATGTCAATTTTGACACCAAGTAAGTTTGGGCACACAACTTATGAAAAAAAAAGTGGTTTGGGCTTTTAGGACCTGAGATCTTTGGATCTGCATCCTTATCCTTATTTTTCAGAGACAACTGGCAATCAGGCTCTAGCATCTGCGATGTTTTGTTCCACCGTCCTATGATCATGCACCTCCAGCCTCCTACCTGCATGCATGTCACTATAGTGCAAGCAACCCCATCCAGTCTTTGCAGAAATGCTAAGGAAGGGGAGCAAGCTCTGGTGCACCTCTGTAACAAATGGAGAAACCTGGGCTCAGAGAAATGGTGTCACATTCAAGGGCACAGACTGTATCACAGAGATGCAATCCAAACTGAAAGACAGGTCTGCAGGACTGTCCCCATTCCTATGCCATTTGCACATGTTCCTTCAGAACTACTTGAAGGAAAAGTACCATGAAGAGAAATGTTAGCAATTGTAATGTTTGGGAGGACGTGATTGAAGTGGCAGGAGAATCACAGTGGCAATGTGGGCACTTGTGTTAATTTTTTGAGAAATTACAGAAGATGAGGATACGGTGGATACCTTATCACCCCAAACGCCACCGAAAAGGGTTATCTAACCAGACAAGCAAGAACACATGACAGGGGGAGCATCGGCAGCATTTGTTCTCTGAGACTGAGACAATCCCTCCCAACATCAGGGTTATCTGAGGTCTCCTGCCTAATCCAAGGGCAGTGGAGAAAGCAAACAAGCAAGTGAACATTGTCCCAAACATGTCTTTCCCCAGAGGCCCCAGGTTGAGCCTCAGAAAACCACAGCCATGGAGAGTTGTGTTGTCTGTGCTATTGGAAAGGTGTCGGAGAAGGCTCTGGTCTTCTGTCCCTGAGACCTCCAGCAAAGTCAGCCTCAAAGGGAAGAGGGCGCTGGTATGCTCAGAACATGTTGGCCTAGACAAGGGCGGTGGGCCAGGCTGGGATAAGGCAGGGTATCTGGGAAGAATGGAGACATGAGGGACATGGGAAAAACCTTGATACTCTTCCGTCTTCTCACATCACTACATCACAGTGCTTTACTTCTACCCAGAATCTAAGATACTCAACTGGCACTGACTACATGGTGCAACTTAAGAGCACCAAAAAGGGCACCACCTTCCCACATCTCACAAATGCCTCACCCTTGCAGGGACTCCTGTGTACTGATGAATTCCACAGAGGACACTCCACACAAGGATTTTATGAAAGAAGCGCCTGACGAAATCACCATCCCTCTCTCTGGAATGTTCTCCCCCCTGGCCTTCCATGTGTCAAATCTCCACTCATCTTTCAAGACCTTCTCCAGGCCTGTGCCTCTTTCCTGAATATCCCCAGTAGCTTTCATTGCATACCTCTTTGAAGCCTGTTTCACTCTATAATATAGTTATGTGCTTACAGGTGGCTCTCCCACACCGGATAGTGAATGCAACAGTATATAGCTCATGAGGACTCAACGGGGCGACATGTGTAAAGAACTTAACAAACAGAGTACATATCAATCAATTATATATATATATAAATAATTTGGGGTACTTTTTTTGAACCTCTCTGCTGTGCCCGACATTCCACCATGTTAGCAGTAGATTGAGAACAACAGACAAGCGGAGGACCAGCACCAGCACCTTCACTGCACGACACCACACCTTCCTATCTTTTTCTTCCATAACTCCTAATGCTTATGTATGTATATTAAAAACTCAAAGTTCTGTGGGCAATAATTGAAGACTTTAAGGAAACAGCATCCTCAGATGGACTGTGTATCAGTGTTAGATGGTCAGGGACACTGCTGATGGACCACCCAGCACTCATTCCCTCCTTCCTCCTTCCCAGTAGAACTTGAACGCTCATTGGATGTGCAGCCAGCCCCAGCATGGTGCACCTAGGCAAGGCTGAACCTCCCTGGAGGAAGTCCAGCAGTGTCCTTAGGGACCCAGGCTCTTTCCCCTCCTTAGCCTCTTGGCTTTTCATTCCCCTGTGTGTAGTCCACAGTCTCTAGGTGGCTGTCATTACTCTAGGCATCATGACTGACGCCAAAAGGAGGCAAGTGGAAGGGTCACAAGGTTTTCTCTTCTCAGTGCTTGATTTGCCCTTTTGTTCATAAAGGGAAACTGCCAACGCCTAGCATCGGATTGGGACTCCCTGCCAGGCCAGGTTGAGCCCTACTGAACCTCCATCTTCTTTCAGGCACCACTCTCCCTTATGGTAGGGTTTTCAGGTTTACAAATTAAAATACAGGACACCCAGATAATTTGAGTTTTAGATAAACAATGAATAATTCTTAGTATAAGTTTACCCAAATGTTATATGAGCTATATTTACATTAAAAAGTCATTTGTAGCTTATCATAACCGGACACCCTGTATTTATCTGGCAGCTCTTACTTATGGCCCCTATCACAACTTCCACCAAGTACCACTGGGTCCTCAAGGCGCTGTCCCCAGGGATGATGGCCTGGCATTCTCCAAGTGCCACTGCTCTGGGTAGTTCAGAAGCATGGCCTAAATACCTCTCTTCACCTTTAATTTTATACTTTATTAATGAAATTCCAGAGAAAAGTCACATATGCCTCTTCCTTAATATATTTGTAATAAACCATGTCTCTACTTTCAGCCACTCTTCCTCCAGACTCAGCTGAGTTCTGGGGTGGAGATGGGGCAGAAGACAAATGTGAGTGGCAGCTTCACCCCTGGCTCCCAAGGGAAGGGGTGTCTTCTGCCCCATCTGCACCCCAGAACTCAGCTGAGTCTGGAGGAAGAGTGGCTGAAGGACCCAGGCCACGTTTGGCCACCTGCCTCGAGTCTACCTGGCCACATCATGACCTCAGGGAGCATGCTTTGGCCCAGCCTTGTTCTCTGGGGCAGCATGCTTTCAGTTGGTGCAAACAGACCTACCCCCCTGTTAGGTCTGCGCGGGCATGTTAGAATCTGAGAAGTAGATGTCCTTCCTCCCAGAAGTGCTGCGTAAATTCAGAGAGACCAACAGTGGCTTCTTAGCTTAAATCAGTCTCCGTAGAAATTAGGAGTTGGGTTGGTCATTAAAGGAAGGAACTGAAAACATCAGAAGGCGAGGAGAGAATGTGGGTGGCAGATGGGACTTAGCGTGTTTCCAGGGGCCTGTGAGGAGACCGAGACTGAGGCAGGGCTTCCTACTGGGGAGTCGTGAGAAATGAGGTTAAATAAATTCCGGGCCAAAATATGGGAGACACTGCAAGCAAGGAAAAGGCAGTATGTTTGAATTAGCAGGAAAGAAAGCCTGGTTTAATGTGAATAGAAATAAACATTTCAATCTAGGCTTGTTTTTCCATTTCCTGTCATTATTCCCCAGTGTTACATCCCTTGGAAAGGAACCCAGCACATTTTGTTGAAGATACGCACTCTTCTGCCAATTAGGAAGACTGAGTGTTTAAAAGAATTCGCAATTTCTAGCTGAATTCTTCAGTTCCTGGACCATTTAGTATTGGAGAAAACACATATTTTATTCTTAGATATTCAAATTAATGTCAACGTCAACTCAGGCGCAAGGATGTTCCAGGGCAACTTTGATCATTACTCATTACTAATTCTCAGACAGCTACTTCCTTCCTCTGGGACCAGGAAGGTTGGAGGGGTGGTGTTCCCAGGGGACAGGGGACAATCTGGGCGTGTGCAGCCTCCTTCACACCATTGTCTACCTGCCAATAAATACAGCCCCGGCTTTCACCCAGCTAGTTCCCACAACACACACAGCATTTTCTTGCATTATTGTCCAGTGAATTGAGTGCACGCTGTTTCTTAGTTACACTGTTCTGAGAACAGCACATTAATCCCCTCCCTTTGCTAAACTTTTTTTTGCTTTCTCAATGGCCCCCTTCCCCACCAGGGGCTGGTGGCCTCTGTTCCTATCCTACAAAGAACCTGGTAAACTATTTCACACGAATGCTTTGGAGATGTTCACATGAGGATAGGGAGAAATCTGGAAGACTGAGATGCAAAAAAATACAACACAACTTTTTCTAAGACCTTTTCTTCTTCCATAATAAACCTCCAAAACTCAGGAGGTGAGGTGGGGTGAGGTGGGGCTGTTCCTTGTTATTTCTGTTCTTCTTGGAATTTTTCCATTATGACATTCACATGTTTGCTAGAATGTAAATGATCACCAAAAGTTAATATGAGATCCTTCCTAGAAAAACAAGAAGAAAACCATTTCTAAAATGAGTGAAGCTCACAGAAAAGACAAATACTGCATGCCCTCACTCATGTGTATGAGCTAAAAAGGTTGATCTCATGGAAGTAGAAAGTAAGATGATAGATAACAGAGGCTGCAAGGATGAAGGTAGGGTGGGGATGAAGAGAGGTTGGTTAATGGGTTAAACATACAGTTAGAAGCAATACGTTCTGAGGTTCTATAGCAGAGTAGGGGACTATAGTTAATGCATTGTACATTTCAAAACAGCTAGAAGAAAGGACTTGAAATGCTCTCAACATGTAGAAATAATAAATGTTCATGGCGATGGGTAACCTAAATACCCTGACTCAATCACTACACATTTATGCCTGTAATAAAATATTTCATGTATGTCATAAGTTTACACAAATACTATAGGTTAATAAAACATAATAACATAAGCAAAGTTCAGATCACAGGAATTTGGGAACCAATCATTCAGAGGAACACTGCTTTATCAGGCCAGGGCAGGCTTTTCCCATATGAGGAACAGGCTTTGCTAAGGGCCCAGGTGCTCCTTGCTCGGTCCTTCTCCTCCTGACCTTTTACTTCATTATCAGAAAGACCATTCTAATGTGGGACTGCTTTATTTTCTCCCTTATTCATTCATGAACACATAATACATGCACATGGCACAGAATTCAAAATATTTAACAGGTGGCTGAATAGAATATAAATCTCCTTCCTCTTCCTGCTCTCTGGCCCCTGTTCCTTCCTGGAGGTGACCTCTGTAATCAGTTACTTAAATGTCCTCTTCCAAAGAGATCTATGCATTTCTAAAGATAGAAGTATTTGAAGGCCTTTTATAGTTTTATTTGCTTATTGCTTCAGAGATACCACATCACAGGGCTCAAAAAGTAACAAATTTAAGACAACCAGTGGCAAGTCAAGCACCCGACCCGGTTCCCTCCCCCCTCTCTGGTTTCCACTCACTGTACCGCCCTTCCCTACTCCAGCAGCAAACTACATTTGTTATGTCTTTGTGAAGCAGTCCAGACTTTTTAAAGGCACATACAACCAAATACAATTCTGGTTTTTCCCCCACAGTAATTCTTTAACTTGGGACTCGATAGAGACAACAAAAAGAATTATTTGAAAAAGCAAAATACACATTAATGGAATTAACTATATGCAGTTTCTTTTTTTTTTTGCTTGCCATTCTTTTTATTTTCACTTCTTTGATGGAAACTTAAAATTCCCCACTTTTTAGAGTAGATCCATCTGCCTGGTTCTCGGTTTGACACCCTCTTAGAAAAATGAATGAATTCGAATCATACTGGTTCCTAAAGCCATCACACTCAAGAATAGTACAGATTAGTGGATTATGACAACACCTTCAACTCCAGACATCATATTCAAGATAACGGCCTTCTTGGACATTTACATTCCCTTCTCCTTCTCAGGCCGTGG
>CAUYON010027964.1:0-18163 GCA_963573935.1 Arctocebus calabarensis
GCACCTGCAGTGATACCATCGGCACCGTGCAAAACAGAAAGGCCCAATGGTGGTGAGGAGCCGTCAGCATCTACTTCGATAATTGGTATTTATTTTAATCATGCCCTATTATTGCACCAATGTACAGAATTATTTTTCAAAAAAATTAAAAAAAAAAAATGCATAGTATAGCCCCATGCACACAGTAAAAAAAAAAAAAAAAAAAAAACACAGTAACAGTGTGTGTTGGGGGAGGGGTATTCTTATCTTTTTTTCTTTTAATAAAGCCACTGAACAAACCACAAAAAAAAAAAATAAATAAATAAATAAATCTATTATAGATTTTTTTTCAAACCTTATATACTAACATACTAATAGGCCATACAAGCTATTTTTTGCAGTCAAGAGAAATGTAAACGAGCTAAGTTAAAGCTCATTTTAAATGTTAGAATGTTAAATAATACCTACATAAACCAACTGTAGTACACTATAGTATATCACTGTACTGCTGTAATAATTTCGTACCCAGCTGTGGTGAGCTCAAAGGTTGTGAGTGTCCCCTTAAAACACAGTGTGACACTAATTGTCTCTGCATGAGAAGAATGAGCAGTTTGTCCCTCCAGTAAATTTCATATCACAGGAAAATGTGATCTCTTGCTGTTTTCATGTATATTTCATCATATTTAGTGCAACTTTGTAAACTGTAAATAACACCTTGGGAGCACATGAAGTGCTGCAATTGATGCTGAAAGTATTCCTGGGGAGCCGAGAAAAATTGTAACATTACAAACAAACAAAAAACAAGTTGAATTGGTTGCTATGTTCTGTAGATTGAGGTCTGATGTCTACAGCCGTGGTTGCCTACCATTTCAAGAAAAATGAATCCAACATCCAAAAAAGAAACATCTTTTTTCTTTAAAAAAAGATCTATAGTCTGGCTACTTGGAAGGCTGAGGCAAGAAGTTCTCTTGAGCCCAAGAGTTTGAGGTTGCTGTGAGCTATGATGCTACTGCACTCTACTGAGAGTGACAGAGTGAAATTCTGTCTCCAAAAAAAAAAAAAAAAGAAGAAGAAGAAAAAAGTGAATAAATTTTTGAAGCTAGGTCAGCAGGGAAGAAAACGTTGCATGTTTTGTGAAACACTTTTAAAATCTCATATGGAAAATACAGCAATTAATGTGCAGGGTTGTTGTAAGAAAGGCCTATCTATAGACCTTCATATGACTTGAGAAAGAGCAAAGTCATTATAAGACAACTTAAAGCACAAGGAGGGTGAAGGATTTAAAGCTAGAGACTTAATGTCAGCAAAGGATGGTTTAATAATTTTAGAAAGAAGTTCGACTTTCAGCCATTAAAGAAAGACAAAGACTTTACATTGCTTGTACTAACCTGGATGGAGTTGAAGCACATTCTTCTTAATAAAGTATCACAGGAATGGAAAAACAAATATCCAATGCACTCAGGCTAACATGATTCCAGTAGATGATCTGATACATCCCCACATAAAAGAAAAACTCATATCAATTGAAGTTGGGGGGAAGTGGAAGGAGGGGGGAGAGGAGAGGGGAGAAGAGTGAGGGATGGTGTGCTCCCACTTAATGGGCACCATGTGAGAGTATATGGGGCACTCCTTGGGTGCGGGACACAACTACAAGAGGGATTCTGCATAAATGTAAGCATTGTAACCTAGTTGTTCGTACCCTCACATTAACCTGAAATTAATATATGCATATATATTTGTTAAAATGAAAAGAAAAATGTCAAGATAATAGGAGAAGCAGCTTCTGATGACCAAGATGCAGCAGATGAGTCCTGAGATGACAGCAGGAAAAATAATTTAGGAGAAAGGATACATTACTTAACAGGTTTTAATGCATAAAAATTTCCATATGCTGAAAAAATAATAATTATAAATGGGGTGGATGTTATTTATCAGTAAGGAGAAGAAAGGAGCCCAAGAGATTGATGGCAGCAAAGGATTGACTAATTTTACTGCTTTGTACAAATGCAGTTGGGTTCATGATCCAGGCTGCTAACCCCTGGGCCTTGTAGAGAAAAGACAAGCACCAGCCGCCAGTGTTTGGGTTGCACGACAAGAAGACCTGGATAACAGGACCCGTATTTCTGGATCGATTCCTGCAGGGCTTCCTCCCTAAATTTGGAAAGTACTTTGCCAGTAAAGAACTGTCCTTTAAAGTTCTTTAGACATTGTACAGTGCCCCTGGTCACCCAAGAAGCCAGGAGTTTAACCCCAAAGGCCTCGAAGTGATCTAGTTGCCCACCAAAACAACGTCTCTAATTTAGCCTCTAGATCAGGGATGATAAGTACCTGCTATTGGCTCATTATACATGGAACTCTATTGAAAGAATTGTCAGCTCAATGGTAGAGAGCCTTAATAGAGAAAACACCATAAAGTCTGGAAGGATCGCAGCCCTGAAGGTGCCATTGTTATTCCTGCAGAAGAAAACTGTGTCCAGATGTCGTGTGCAGAGTTTACAACAGAGACAATCAAGGAAATCATAAAAGAGGTTGTGGATATGACAAGAAAAGGTGGGCAGTGAAAGGTTTCAACATATGGATCTTGGAAAAATTCAGGAACTAATAGATGCTATGCCAGAGGAATGAACAGAAGATGACTTGATGGAGACAAATGCTTTGGACCCAGTGTTGAGGAGGAAGCAGCCCTCTAAGAAGCAGAACCAGAAAACAAATAGGCATTAGACAATCTGGCAGAAGGGGTCCAATTATTGGAGACTGAATTTGACTTCTTTTATGATATTGGGCCTTTCTTCGGTACAGGAACTGAAATGAAAGCAAATAGTGGAAGAAGGACAGATACCATATAGAAACACTTTAGAGAAACGAAACAACAAAACTGTCAGATGGACAATGTGTTTTCATATCGCCTGCCTCTCCTGCTTCTCCTTTCACCTCCTCCCCCTCTGCCATTCCTGAAAAAGCAGAACGACTCCACCCCCAGCATGGTCAATGTGGAGACAAGGAGGGTGAAGACCTTTAAGATGGTTTACTTCATTTCATGAACAGTAAACATGTTTTCATTTCATTTTGATTTTCTATTATTTTCTTTTCCCTGGAATGCTTTGTTGTAAGAATTCTGCATATGATGCATGTAACATAAAATATATGTTATGTTATCAGTAAAACTTCTAGTCATCAGTGGGATATTAGCAGTTCAGTTTGGGGGGAATCCTAAGAGGTATGTGATTTTTGAGTGTACAGATGGTCAGCATCCCTAACTCTGTGTTATTTAGAAGTTAAATACACATGTGCCTATATGCACCCACAAGTGTGTATATATTATTTAGCATGCTAATGTGGATATCAAAATTTTACAGATCAAATTGTCATATAGGTTATTTTTAAGGCATGATACAAGATTGATATTAAGGTTGTATTTACTTGTTTAAAAAAAATTTAAAAAACCCACAATTTTAGTCTGGTAGACTATAAAATTAGAAGCTTCTTTAAATATCATTTATTTTATTTCAAGGACTAGAAATGTTTATGGCAGCTCAATTCGTAATTTCCAAGCCATGGAAGAAGCCCAAGTGCCCAGTGTCCCATGAATGGATTAATAAATTGTGGTATATGTATACCATGGAATATTCTGCAGCCTTAAATAAGATGGAGATGTTACCTCTTTTATGTTTACATGGATGGAGCTGGAACATATCTTAGTAAAGTATCTCAAGAATGGAAGAAAATGTACACAGTACTATTAGGAAACCGATTTACAATTACTCACATGTTCATATGAAAGATAAATCACAACTATAGCCCAGGGTGAAGGAGAGAAGGGGAGGGAGATGGAAAAGGAGGAAGGAGGCTTGATAGAGGGAGGGTAAATGGTGAGACTACACCTATGGTGCATATTGCAAGAGTATATATCTAATCTATTAAGTATAGAGTATAAATGTCTGAACACAATCATTAAATAAATGAGGTGACGGATATATTAACTAGTTTGATACAAGAATTCCAAATTGTATGTAAAATCAGCACATTGTACCTCATAAATGCATTAATGTATACATGATCTATGTGTTTATGACTTAATAGTATAAATAAATAAATGCAGGTCTAGAAATGAAGCTGAAGTGATAACCCTACGTTAAGGAGCCTATGTGTCTCCGAACTCATTTCCAACCCAGTTTTCCTCTCTCCATCTAATTCCTCCATCCACTCCCATGACATACTAAAAAGAGACTGTACTCCATGACATACTAAAAAGAGGCTGTACTCTAACCACAGGTGATAACATTCATGTTTCAAAACAGGTAATAATTTTAAATGATCCACTTAAAAGGCAAATTCTGCTAAAATTACCCATCTGGCTAAAGCTCCACATTTATGAAATATGTCCTATATGCTCATTAGTATGAGTAATGAGAGTGAAATTAAAATAGTATATTAAAGCTCCATAATATGTTCATTATAGTAATGAAAACTGACATATATTTTTTGAAAAGGAAGGCTTTCATTCATGGACTTACCACCTAGGGTTGAGAATTCTTTTTTATTCAGAGTAATGAATGCTTTACATTAAACTTTTCAAAAATGAGACTATGTCCAAGGGTACATATCAAAGGCAGTATATAAACAATACTGATATCCAATTAAGCAAAAACTTAAAATAATTATTTTAATTTCATGAGTTATTTGACATTTCAGGCAATATCCCCTGTTAATTTCCTTAAGAAACTTGCATTTTGTCTTTTACTATAGCATATTGCCTTAACAACTTTTTTTTTTTTTACATTTTGGAGTGTTCTATTTAAGTTGCATTCTTTCTACTGCATGTCCTATGCATTTTCTTGCTACCCACATACAGTTTTTCTACCCTTGTTTGAAATTATTTTACTTGATGATTAATTTGAGGAGTAGAGAGGGAAAGACAAGAGAACCAAGTATATTATTTCCAGCTATAAAATTCAGCCCTAGTGCGCCATAGCTGAGATATTGGGAAATATCATGAAACTGTTGTTTTATAACTGAAAAGATCTTTAAACATGTGTGAATCATATGAGCATTTTAATTATTAGATTTTTTAAATTTCTATTTTCTTTATTGACAGAGCTATCCAGGGAGGCAACACAAATCTATTAGAGACTTAATAACATTTCTAAGAATCTTGAGATAGTTTAAGAAAACTAAATCCATTGTTATTAGGGAAGATGCTTTAAAGATATTAGCTCTCTTAAACCATTTATAAGTATGTTATTAATATAAAGGCAGAACATAATTCTCAAGAGATTTAATTGTACTAGGTTTATTTGCAATTGCTAGTCTGCAGAAAGGAAAATCATTTCTGATGCTAACATCTACCCCAAACAGTAACTTCTTCTTTTCTTCTTATCTCCAGATCTTGGCAAAATGCAGCAGCCTTATGCTTCTCCCCTTTCCATAGTCATGTCCTCCCTTCCTGCCATTTATTTTCTGTGACTTTTAAAATACTCTTTAATTTAGAGCCAGATTTTCTACTTTATAACACAGAAGAGGCTCTTATTTCCTTTGCAAAACTCATCTTCTTGCTTTCAACCAGCTATATAAATATTTGATCTCTTCTCTGCTCCTCTTAGGCTATTATATTTGGGAGTCAGAGATGATGTCATCTGAAAGCTTCCTTCCCAATCTTTCATGATACTTGACAGATGTCATCTTTGAAATTCCCTCCTTACCTTATGGTTTTCAAATTATTTATTTTATTCCAAATCCTGTCTCCTAACACTTATATCAAAGCTATTTAGAGTTTTGTAACTTTCAAAACTTTATCCTCACTAGCGTTAACCAACTGACGATTACCTCGTGGCTTCTCAACTTTTTAAAAATTGTTGACACTTTGGTGTTTACTTCACATTACACCACTGATAGGATATCAAGGTGACAGTGGGAATCAGAAAACACTATTCCCCTCTAAACCATTTCTTTCATAATTCTTCCTTTTAGGCATGGTCTACTTACATGATACCTTCAGAAATTTCCCTTGTCCAATTATTCAGCTCACTTCATGCACAACCCGCATATAAACTCTTGGGTTACAGAGGTCAGAAAGTATCTAACTATTTATGGGTATACTAGACTTTGTCTTGTAAAACAGTTTAGAGTCATTGAATTGAATACTGGTTTTTCATTTTAAGTTCCCTTTTCCCTTTAGAATAATTTGTCCTAGCTTTGGGTACACTCCCCAAAGCCATGTCCATGACCTCCAACCACGTCCTCTGCAGCTGTCCACCCTGCTTCTGCTTTGCTCCATGATGATTATTGGACTGACTTTTTCCCAGTCAATGGGGGCAGGGGAAGAAGGGTGGAGACACTGATTGCCATCCTGAGATCAAATGCTTTTGTTTGTTTGTTATAACAGAGTCCTAGCAGTTAGTCATGGTGTTCATGATCATTTGCTCAGATACAAACATTCAGCATATTAAGCTAAGGTAACAGCAGACACAACAGACAAGCCCCGTTTCTGCTTTTTTTCCTCTGTGAGGTGCATTCTTGCTGTGAGTGTGGTCCTGAGCATTTCGTACTGTGACTTCCTAATTTGAAGCCAGTGGAGTTCTGTGTGATTGGGAATCAGCTGTGTTACAGAGATGGATCTAATACAACCTCTGCAGCATGCGTGCACTCATCTGTGAAGCACTGTGCAATGGAAGTTTTCTGTAAATGTAGAATTGCTCCTAATGCTCCTAATGCTCTTACAGTCAGGAAACTACATAACATGTAGGAATCACTGACCTATGTAAGAGCCTTTAAGGCACACTATTGTTTTAAAATCCTCACCTTGAGAAATCAAGTTTTTCACCACTTGATACTTAAACATCCAATGTTATGAAAGCATTTACTCTTTAAAGACACTTCCTATAACAATTCATTTGCTATTCCAAATGAGTAAGCATTATAAACGGTGATCCCGATTATATGAGTAGCAGTTTGTCTTAGGCATATGGGGGCTCATATCAGTAGCTGTCTCCTACATGCAGTCAGACACAAGTCATCAAACACACAGTCTTGTGTTTCTCAGATGGCTGTCCAATAGATTGCTTGCAATTGCATTAGAAACAGCCAGTGCTTTCCCCCCCACACAAATTTAATATCTTTGTTAACTCCACATCTTTGTTCACGAAGCTTCCTTCCACTTGGAGGATCTTTAGTCTTCTTTGTTACCAAATTTTTATGGAGTATCCATTTTTTCAGTGAACTTCTAAAATAATTGCCATGTATTTTTGACTACTGGTCTGGTTGGACCCCGGGGGATCAATGCAGGATATGGACCACTCATTATCCACCTAATGGCTGAAGAGCTGATTGACTCCAAAGCAATGCTGGTGCAGGAATAAGCAACTTTATTAGCTTTCCTAGGTTGTGCATTTAGGAAAAGCTTAGTAGCAATTTGTCTTAGGAAGCTGTACCATCTGCATAGATTTTTAAGAAGAGCACAGATTTTAAGAATAGTGCATATAGCCAGCATGTGAGAAGATGATGAAAGGTCAGAATCATGATGCCAGATAAGTTTCTTTGAGTTTTAACTATTGACTGCAATACAGGTAAACAACTAGGCTTTCCAGATCAAGAGGACATGAGACTCATTTTAAGTAGTGAAAAAGAGAAGACAGTCTGAATACTTTCTGTTACTCCGAAACAAAGCTTATTGTGTTTCATAAAGTTTACTGCAGTTGTCTCTCGGTCTACTTTTATCAAGGACAGAGTTTGGTAAAAAATGCATTAGGGGTCAAACAAACGATAAGGGGGGATTTTTATTGGATGTCAAACCAACTTTGAGATCTAGAAAGCTAACCTTTAAATGGTTTCTGTATAAAGGATTGTCACTGAGAAACTTGAGAAATAGCTGATCCACAATTTGACTCAATTTGCTCCATAACTGGAATCCGTTCCCTGTTCAAATACAGGGTAGCCACAGGCTATGAAGATTAGACGTAACTCAGAGGTGATAATCAACATGTGATAGCATCTGAAGTCCAATTTTTTTTAAATATATAAGCTTAGGTAAAAAGCTTTCTCACCTGAAAAAAGGATGATAACTTATGAATTATTGGACTTTCTTGAGACTCAAGTGATTAAGGAAGTGAAAGTCTTCATGATCAAAAGATACATTACAAGGATGCATGTTACTCCCCAGAACACACTGGTTTAAAGGGCTATTTTTCTTTTTATATTTAAAATAGGTGTTCTCATTCCCATAGCTCTGTAATCACACATTCCATCTCTCTTACTTAGAATGCCACCTTGTGTTCCACAGTATAATCCAAATAATACCTTGGCACTGAAGACATACTGTTAAGCAAGAAAGACAAGATTCTCATTCTCATAGATTTATATTCTAAATCTCTTATGAGTTTTTTCGCATGAAGGACTATTTTCAAGTGTGCAATGAAATACCAGGCAACTATTAATATTTGAGATTTGCTACTAAGACCATATTTATATCTATATAAATAGCATAAAGAAGAATCTAAGATAGGGCCAGGTGCAGTGGCTCACACCTGTAATCAGGTGAGTTGCTTGAACTCAGGAGTCTGAGATCAGCCTAAGCAAGAGCAAGACCCCAACTCTACTGAAATTAGAAAAACTAGCTGGGTACCATGGATGTGCCTATAGTCTCAGCTACTTGGGAGGCTGAGGCAAGAGAATCATTTGAGCCCAAGAGTTTGAGATTGCTGTGAGCTACAATGATATACCATAGCATTCTACTGAGGGTGCCAGAGTAAGACTCTGCCTCAAAAAAAAAAAAAGAAGAAGAATTTGAGATAGCCCAAGTAATACTTTATTTACTTATCCATGCATATGTGCCTACATTTGCCCCCATCAATCACTCCCTTTTCTGTCAATGTGCTTTATCATTAACACTTATCTTAAATCTACACAATTTCAAGGCCTACTTTATTTCTCATCTCTCTAGGCCTCGCTCATCTTTGCTTCCTCTGAATTCCCATGAAATATGCTGTCTGTTTTGAATAATTAGCATGTATTTAGACAAATACAGTAGAATTTGCTGTTGTTTCTTTTGCATACATAATTACTAAAATCCATACTCGAAGTACAGGTGGAAGACTTTGGCGTAGAGCTCAGCATTATCAATCTTTAATGATTTTTAACAAATTGTGATTTTATTGTTAGTACCTGTGTAAAATACTTAAGAAATGTTGTTAAAGCAGAATTTCCAGTTAATCATTTTGTTCCTGCCAGAATTATAAAACTATAGCTACTGTCTGTAAGTTTCATAAAATAACATCTCTGATTTTTACCCTATAGAGAGACCTGGGCAAAGTAAGTCATAATAGATTTCTCACACACACAGAGAAATCATTCCTCATAAGCTAATAATAAATCCCATAATGTATTAATTTCACAGCCATATTCTCCTTTGAGTAGCATAGTAATCAAGGAATAATTGATTTGACAGTGGATGATTCTGTGTCTTATTGTTGAATCTTCCATGAAGTTGGCACATTTTAAAATGAATCATTATCCATGATTATTATTTTTATTTGATGTTCCAGATTACAATTTTTAATTCTGAAAGTAAATAAACACTTTTCTTTTTTAGAAATGAAATGAAGGAAAAATTAAAGAAGGATAGATCACCGTGTTATCCACTATATCATTTACGTAGGGCGAGTAGCATTTTTTGTGTAACTTTACCTACTTTGGGGAGATCGTGAGGGATCAATACTTGGAAATTGTGCACGCTTACCAGTGCAGTTATATGGATGACTCAGTGTTCTCGGCACTGTAGTAGTGATACTATCATAAGCTCCTGAGACTCTCTAGAGAGAGGACCTAATGAAACCAGCACTTACAAGCATCTAGGACCACCTCACAGGGACTCCCACAATTTCTGCAGTCAAGGAACCAAGAAGCATGATCAGTCCAAAACATTGCACAGTGCAGAGTTACAAACCAAGATTTAATGCAAATACGTGTTTCACAACCACCACTGTGTCAGGCATTGAGAGATCAAGATATGCATAATCCAGCCTGTCTCCTTAAGGAGTTCACCATCTGGTGATGAAAACCAGCAATCAGAGCACAGTGTTATCATTGTTAAGGTAGAGGCCCATACATAAACAAATGGATGTCTCGTTTTTAAGACCCGTAAGTATTTGACTGTGCTTGAGCAGGAAACATAATACAGACTATTCTTTTGTGAGTACTACACAAACAAAGACATTTGACCTCCAGTCTGTGGCAAGAATATCAACTGCAGAATGTTTTCTCCTAGTTGGAGCCGGCACTCCTCCTGTGTTCTGAGCTGCAGGACACAGCCCAGCTGTCCCTGGCTGTTGGCTCTCTCCAAGGCCTTCTCAGGCACTGTGTTCCTAGCTGGCGTGGGGAGGAGCTGCCTTCTCCACCTTAGAATCCCTATCTGTTGCATTAAAGCACTTTCAAGTGCTTTTAATTGAATTTGAATTCCCAAGGAACTCAGACAGTGTACAGAGGTAGAACATGATTCCAGGGACAGACTCCAGAGCCACTGTGTCTGTCCAATCAATGCAGCATTGCTGTACATCTACGTGCCTACTTGCTGTAGATTTGTTTTCTTCAGTTTAGAGCAGTGATTTTCAACCCGTGTTGATAGGATCTTAGGTGTGCTGCAAACATTTTAAAAGATTGTTGATTAAATTGTTTTCAAAAGAAATTCAAAGCAGTTTTTTTTCTTTTACTTTTTTTCTTTCAATCAACATAATTTAAGTGTGCTGTGGAAGTTTAACTATAGGTTTAAGTGTGCTGTGAGATAAAAAAGATTTAAAAAACATTGGGTTCGAGGATACCTTGCTATCTTCTCTCAAACAGACTATTTTGAGACCTGCCACAGCAGACGCCCAGAGGTGCTTGGATACACCTGCGTCCTCAGGTGAGAAGATGACACTCCAGCTGAGGCTCTTCCCCTCCGCACACAAATATGGTGACTCTCCTTGGAGCAAACTGGTCATACTACCAAGCCTACAACTTCCTGATACTGTTATTTTAATTAAATCATAGCTGTGTACATTAATGCAACCATGGGGTACAATGTGCCCATCAACCCACAAATGGATTACATGATACTGGTTTTGAACCACTGCTCCTCACTTCTTTGCCTCCAAGAAAAGGCGAGATTATCAGACACAATCCATTTCCTTCTAGCATATTTTCAACCAGTTAATCTTTGTGCTTTGAGAAATAAACAAAACCATAAGTGTAGTGGCCTGGGTGTTTAGCTTCAAAACATGCTCACTGTGGGGCAGTTAGTCATCACTTGCGAATGTAGTAATGTAGACAGACTTCCTTATATTTCCCCCCTAAAATGTCACTTTCATCTCTTGGCTCTAACGTCTTACTATGCCTTTGTTTGTGCATTAGAGGTTGGGATGCGAATAATCTGCACATGCTGATCATTCCATCCTTGTTTCCAGATCTTGCTTTGTCAACCTGGTTTCCCCCAAGATGGAGCCTGGCATCATAGTGACAGAAAATAGAACATAGAATTGTGTGTTGGCCACTATACCAGCAATGTCCTACAGAGAATGAACGTGCCAAAACAAATGACACCAGAGAAAGTAAACTAGTCTATCTATCATTTGCATTTATGAATTCATTCACTCCACAAATGTATAAGGAGGGTGAGTTGTTGTTGCCAGTTTCTGGAGTAGTAATTAAATTGCACAACTTACAGAGAGTTAGAGCCCACATGATTTCATTTGATTCTCCCAAAAACTCAGGCAAGAGTCATTTTAAAAAAAATCAAGTTTTTTGAGACAGAAGTTTGGACCTCTTTTAAGTAGATGGTTTAGTGAATTTTGACAAATGTAGATACTCATGTAACCACTGTACAGCTAAGCAAACATAAGAATAAATATTTAGGCCAGTTGCAGGGACTCAGGCCTATAATCCTCACACTCTGGGAGGCCATGGCAAGAGGATGAGCTCAGGAGTTCAAGATCAGCCTGAACAAGAGTGAAAGAATGAGACCTCATCTCTATTAAAAATAGAAAAAACTAGCCAGGTGTTATGGCCTGTAGTCCCAGCTACTCAGGAAACTGAGGTAGGAGGATCACTGAGCACAGGAATTTGATATTGCTGTGAGCTGTGATGATGTCATTGAGCTATAGCCTGGGCAGCAGAGACTGTGTCTCAAAAAAAAAAATTAATAAAAAAGAAATACTAATTTTATGTTTCAGACTATGTCTCCATTGATATTCTTCTTCTTCTTATTATTATTATTATTATTTGTTACATCATGCCATATTTTATTCCACATCAACTTCACTGTCTTTGGAAGAAAGTACACACCAAAACGTATACTTTGATAGATTTGTTTTTCCCCCGAGAAGTAAAATTTAATACCATTTAACATTATTTCAGCTGAACTGTTTATGGAAATAGAGTTTATAATACTCAGCCTGAATAAACACCGTGATTTTCCAGGTGGATAATTATGATCTGAGGTATTTCCAAATTTTGTTTGTTGCTGCCATCATTGTTTCTTGCTGTTGGGGGTGGTGGGCACTGTACGACTCTGTCATAAACAGTGGTAAAGGTATCATGGACACACTAATTATATGTGCTACCTTCAATATAGAAACTTTAATATGCTTCTTGTGCAAAGTTTATACACATTTTATTTTATTTATTTAGAGAGAGTCTCACTTTGTCGCCCTCAGTAGAGTGCTATAGCATCACAGCTCACAGCAACCTCCAACCTTGGGCTTAGGCGATTCTCTTGCCTCAAACTTCCAAGTAGCTGGGACTACAGGTGCCCACTAAAACACCTGGTTATTTTACCGGCTATTTTATTTTTTATTGCAGTTTGGCCAGGGCTGGGTTCCAACCCACCACCCTCGGTATATGGGGCCAGCACCCTACTCACTGAACCACAGGCGCTGCCCCCATTTATATACATTGTAAAATACAAATAAGCCATGGCTCATGCCTGTAATCCTGGCACTCTGGGAGGCCAAGGAGGCAAGTGAATTGCTTGAGCTCAGTAGTTTGAGACAAACCTGAGAAGAGTGAGACCCCCTCTCTACTAAAAATAGAAAAGAATACCTGGGTGTAGTGGAGGGCACCTATACTCCAACCTACTCAGGAGGCTGAGGCAAAAGGATCACTTGAGCCCAAGAGTTTGAGGTTGCTGTGAGCTACGATGATGCCACAGCACTCGGCTCAGGACAACAGAGTGAAACTCTTTAGTCAGGAGTTGTGGCAGGTGATGATTTGGACTACAGAGTCCTAGTTAATAGGGAGGCTGAGGGAGGAGGATCACTTAAACCCAATAGTTTGAGGTTGCCATTAGGTATGATAATGATATGGCACTCTACTCGGGGCAGAGTGAGATTTTGTATAAATAAATAAATAAAACACAAATAAATGAATCAGTTTCTCAGTCCCTTATCTTCAGAAGCAGGTTTTTATTAAAGTCTGTGATGTTTCCTCTAAGGGAAAAGGCATGGGATCAAGAAACAGAAGCCTCACCCTCCAGGCTCTGTTCTACCTGTGGCCGTTATGTAACCTTTCCCTTCTGTTACTTTGCAAGTGCTATGCCAGATACTACACAGGTCATCTGAGATTGGGTTCACTAGAAGCAACGTTTGGGAATTACTTTGTGTGTTTTGTTAAGGAAATGCTCTCAAGAGAAATGCATAAACAAGTAAAGGAATCGAGATGGGGATAATAGAAGGCTTCACACACAGATCTGGAACACAAATTGAATCTCAGAATCTGTCCTACCTTGAGACCAAATAACAGGTGTTTTGCACCCTTCTTACCACCCAGGACATCTGTGACTACAGATACCTTGAGTAAGACGGGTGGACTACCTCCCAGGTTCCTTCTAGATTAGTGGCAATTCATTCAGGTGAAAGTCATTTTCCAAAGCACCAGCAGTGGCTGGAAGGGAGGCACATTGACAGAACTGGGGAAAGGGGTGTGACCACAGCTGTACTACCTTAGTATATATGTATTATGTATAGATAATATTTTTCTTCACTGTTGATCACTTGAACATATATACACATATATGTAAATATACTATTTGTATATATATATTTATATCTCTATATATATTACATACCACATATTAAGATATATATATATGATCTTCTAAGATCTAAAACAGATAACAGACATGACCACCATAATGACTGTGTTCTTTTGTGAAAAATACATTTTTCTGACTCAACTGGCTATTTCAGGGATGCATTTTTTCTACCTTCTGAACACTTTCATGGGCCCCACTCTGGCATATCAAGAGAATCTTTTATCAAGTCCTTTGAGCCAGCTCTGAGTATCTGTGTTTATCTTCTTTCTACCTCGCCCTTTCTCTGACACCATGTAGGAGGAAACCTTTCTCCTTTGGTGTAATTTCTCCTATTGTTAGGATTCCTACATTCCTCTTTTTTAAATACCATAGTCTTCTGGGGCCAGAACTGAGCTTGGGAAGATTCCTCACCTGCTCTAGGTCCTGCTATTTTTGGAATGCAAATACACAAATGCACACGTTGATTCACATCAGCAGAGGGATGACTTGCAATTAAAGGGATTTACATTGTAAATAGCTTTTGATTCCCATTCACAGTCATCCTTTCATTGAAGTTTAAACAAAAAGCCTTGGAAAACGGAGAACAGAAAATGAAGGCAGGCATTCAGACTCACTTAAACTAGCAACATGAGCAGTGGTAATGGCTACTCCTTGAAATCATGGGCTCATTATTATTTATTAAATAAGGACCTTCAACGAAATGGTCATAAATTTGCCTTTGTCAAGATCAGCATTTCCAAGTTGACTGAAAAACTCTGCCTCCTAAACAACTCTATTTCTTCTTAAGAGAGTTTTCACTGTGACTTTTAGTGCCACAGTCCCATCACATACCCATTTTTATTTTGTTTTAGTGTATTCTTCGATATACATTATACCATAATGTAATATGACACTGAGTCACAGCATAACATAATAATTAGCAGCATCAGCTCTGGGGTGGATACCAAATACTTTCCTAGACTCGATATATCATATGTAGATTGCGTGATGTCAAGCAAGATTCTCAGCCTCCTGAGAGTCCAATTCCTAATCCTTAGGATGGGCTAAATCATGGCACCCACATTTCAAATAGACAAATATTTGTGGAAAATATTAAAATAATTAATGGAAAGTGTGGAGAATACAGTCTGGCACTCAGAAAGTGCTCTATAAATATTAGCCCTTACCAGTTCTATTACACATAGAAAACCTTCCTAATCCTTTTGTAATTTTTTTCTGAAGAACTAAACTGCACGCTGAACATTAGAGTAATTAGAGCATAGTGCAGGGTGAAGGGGGAATTTATGAAAAAATCCTGTGAATATTGGCTACCATATCATACATGAATGAGCAATCCTCAAACATTGGTGCTTGATTTTTTTTAACTCAATGTCTAAGAGCAGCCAGAGCAGAAGAGTACATGCCAACAATTCAATTATTCTCTAATTTATACTCCATATGTAAAAAATAAAGGAACACTTAAATAGGAAGGAACATTTATAGAACTACAATGCAAAATAAACACCAAAAAAAGTAATGACACATAAGCACTATCATATATACAATGATATATTTTTGTGTCTTAACGTGCACTTAAATAAAACTCTGAGCTAGAAATGAGGAAAAGGAAGGGAGGGGAGGGGGCAGGCCAGCTGGAGGGAGGGTAATTGGTGGGACCTCACATATTGTGCATAATGCAAGGGTACATGTCAAATTTATTAAGGGTAGAGTAAAAATATCCTAACACAACAATTAAGTATGAGGTAAAGACTGTGTTAACCAGTTTTATGTAAGCATTCCAAATTGTATATAAAATCAGCACATAATACCACATAAATGCATTAATGTACATAGTTATGATTTAATAAAAAGATCAAAATATTAAAAAGTTAAAATAAAAAACTTTAAAAAAGCAAACAAAGCAAAAGAATCCATCACAAAATTCCTTTATTCATCAATCTCCTCAAATTTTCAACAATTTGTAAGGGGGGGGGCCAAACACTCCCAAGGTAAAATATTGACAGTTATTGTCAATTAAATGTAATAAAAAATCAAAGTTAAGGTTTCAAAAACTATAATGTAAGAAATAGGAGAATACAACTGAACAAGCAGTGGGTTCAAATTTTACTATAATAAAGTAATGAATAGTATTTATTCATGAATTATAGAGCCTGAGTTTCCCAAAAATCAAAGCTAGAGACAAAGGGCTGGGTAGAGTAACTGTACTTGAGAAAGAAATAGTGGGTCACATAATCAGAGCAGGAAAGAAAGCCAATAAAATAAATAATATTGAGCTGGACACTAGACTGGGATTTGTGATTAAAGATCAAAGACCTTCAGAGTTAACCTTATAAAAGGAATAGTGTGATTGTCTATCTAATGGAGGAAAACAGAGGCATTGATGGTTTAGTTTCTGCCTCTAATGGTTCAGAGTGATTTAACAAGTACTAATTCTCCTGTGCTTCTGGATTGCATGTGCCTGAGTGCTAAGTGGGTTTCCAGTGGTAAAACAGGGTCATGATAACAGAGAAGCCTGAGGCAAGAAGGAAGAAGAATAAAGCATAGCGTCATAGTGAGGTATTGTTAGGTTCCTATAAAGGACATGAAGCCATAAGCCGTATCTGTGATTGGTGCTAAGAGTTAGGGCAAAGAAGATGTTAAGGGCTTAAAAAATAAATAAGGGTCCAATGATAACCATGTTCCATCTTCCAACCTGTGGTGGGTAGAAAATATACACATGTGTCACATGAAACTGGAGACATTGTGATGATGATTGCAACCCAGGGACCAATGTGCTATTATGAAAATATGGTATAGGTGAAAGTTCAAATTAAATAGAGAGGGTTAGAGAATACTTGGTGGGATCTTGTAAATATTTCTGAAAAAAATAAACTACATGCTGAACATTAGAGTTTAGGTGGGACTTTCACAAGATAAGTAGGAAATTATAAACCAACACACAGACAACAGTTAAAGGCACATAGATCACATTTAGATTATTATAGATGTGTTTGAGATATAAAGTGTATTTGGTGTAGAGTCACAAGGAAATAGGTTAATCAAGATAGAAAAATAGAAAAATAGATTAGCCAAACCTTTATAACAAGATGAGGATGAGAAGTAATCATGGGCAGTTCTTTGCTTTTCCAACTAATTTCTTTGAATAATTATTCTCCTATTTGATAAAATTCTGATGAAAATTTTATTTGGTACCTTACTCTCCCCTTAATAATATGTTTTGCAGAGTTTTAACTTTTAACACATCCAACTCTTTCCTTTCATAGATCATACTTTCAATACTGTATCTGAAAAATTCATCATCAAACCCAGGTAGCACAGACTTTCTAGAAGTTTTATATTTTTACATATCACATTTAAGTCTTTTTTTTTTTTTGAGATAGAGTCTCACTACGACACCCCTAGTGGAGTGTCGTGGCATCATAGCAACCTCAAAGTCTTGTGCTTAAGCGATTCTCTTGACTCAGTCTCCCAAATAGCTGGAACTACAGGCGCCTACTCCAACGGCCCAGCTGTTTTTTTGTTGTTGTTGAAGCCATCATTGTTGTTTTAGCTGGCCTGGGCTGGATTTGAACTGCCAGCCTCTGTGTATGTGGCCGGTGACCTACCCACTGAGCTATGGGTGCTGCCCCTATGTTTTGTTTTGTGTTTTGTTTTTGCTTTATTTTGTATAGGGATACCGATTGTTCCAGCACCGTTTGTTGGGAAGTGCATTCTTGCCTCATTGAATTCCCTTTGTTTCATTATGAAAGACGAATTGACTATTTTTTTTTATAATTTTATTGAATCATAATTCTGTACATTGGTGCAATCATAGGGCACGATTCATATGCATTGAGGAATGTTTTGATCGTACTGTTACAGATAGCCTTCATGGCATTTTCTTGATCACTATATGAAGACACTGATACTCTACCTTTAATAAGTTTCACCAGTACCCTGCTAAGATGCACCGTAGGTGTGATCCCACCAATTGTCCTCCCTCCACCCATACTCCCCCCTCCCCTCCCCTCCCTTTCCCCTTTCCCTGTATTCCTATGCTATAATTGGGTTACTCAGCCCTAATATGAAGCTAATTTATAGCTTTCATATGAAGGCGAATTGACTATTTTTATATGGATTTTCCTGAGC
>CAUYON010027967.1:0-34688 GCA_963573935.1 Arctocebus calabarensis
TCCTTCCTTCCTTCCTTCCTTCCTTCCTTCCTTCCTTCCTTCCTTCTTTCTTTCCTTCTTTCTTTCTTTCTTTCTTTCAACAGAGTCTCACTTTATCGCTCTCAGTAGAGTGCTGTGGCATCACAGCTCACAGCAACCTCCAGCTCTTGGGCTTAGGTGATTCTCTTACCTCAGCCTCCTGAGTAGCTGAGACTACAGGCGCCTGCCACAACGTCCGGCTATTTTTTGGTTGCAGTTTGGCAGGGGCCAGGTTTGAACCCGCCACCCTCCGTATATGGGGCTGGTGCCCTAGTCACTGAGCCACAGGGGCTGCCCACTCTTTAATTATTTATTTTTATTTCCGATTAATGTGAGGGTACAAACAATTATTTTAATTATGTTTGCATTTGTTAGGTAGAGTCCCTGTTGTGGTTGTGTCCTGCACCCAGAAGGCTGTACCATACACCCTTACATTAAGCCCATCAGAGTCAACTCTTGACTATTGGAGCCGATGATGAGGAAAACAGCTTTGACCAGCTTTCAGAAGCTCAACAGCCTAACCACATTTACATGGAGTTTTGGAACTTTTGTCCGAATGTGGCAGAATCTTATGTTCTGGGAATTTATTTCAAACAACATGATGAGGCAGAATTGGAAAGACTTGACTCAGTTGGATCTGGGCATCCGTCCAGTTTCCCCAGCCTGCTCCTCTCGTCAAACCTTTTTTGTAACAATCTTAACGCTGGGGATAGACTCTTCCTCCACCAGATTAATGCCAAGCATCACCCAGAGCAGAGCTGCCCTTATGGAAATCTTTCTTAACGTTGGATCTATCATTAAGCATTTATTTCACTTGCACAGGGTTTCCCTGGTGGGGTACAGGGTTTATATAAAATCAGAACACTGTGCACTTGGGGTAACAATGAAGGAAAGAGAGAATAGTAAACTCAAAAGCAGAAAAGTTATAGCCTAATCTGCTGAGTAAACCTTGGACAGTTTTTATGTGTCTGTTTTCTCTGGTGCCTTATAAAAACAAAAACAAGAAAACCTTTTCTTTAGCGCTCCTGGAATCCCAAGTTTCTTCAAACCATAGTCCTCCTTGGCATTGACTTCTTGCCAGGGAGCAGACTAAAAGCTTTGCCTGCCTTATCTCATTTAATCCTCGCTCTAACTCTCTCTGGTATGTCTTCTGATTCCACCGTTACAGATAAGGAAGCCACGCAGAGGCAGAAAGGAGGAAACGAGCATGAGGCCATGCAGGCAAACTTCAAACTCTGCTCTGGCTGCAGAAACTGTGCTCTCCCTGCTATTATACGGTTGCCCAACACCAAGGGACATAAAAGTATCTTCCAGAAACTTCGCCCATCTGTTTCAGTATCTCAAGGGACATAAAATCTGGTGTGGTCCTACCCTACTTCAACATTAGTTGCCTTCTTATAATTTTCAGTTGCTAAGCGCCGAAGTGTAAAAGTTTATGTTCTTCCTCGAACCTCACTTTCCTAAACTCTTTCCATAACAGAAAAGCACATTCTCCCTGCCGACGGCTGTTCTTGTGATATGTGTTTGTGCATACCTGCTACGTGGCTTCTAGAGCACAAGCTTAGGGGTCTGTGACAATGGTATCTTGTCTGTCTATGGTGCTTTTTTCTTTGGAAAAAGATCATGAATTTATTTACCATCTTAAATCTTTACCACAGGCTAGGTGCCCATAGCACAGTGGTTACAGTGCCAGCCACATACAAAGTTGGCAGGTTCAAACTTGGCCCGGGCCAGCTAACCAACAATGACATCTGCAACAAAAAATAGGTGGGCGTTGTGGTGGACACCTATAGTCCCAGCTCCTTGGGAGGCTGAGGCAGAGAATTGCTTGAGCCCAAGAGTTTGAGGTTGCTGGGAGCTGTGATGCCACAGCACTCTGCCGAGGGCTTCATAGTGAGTCTCTGTCTCCAAAAAAAAAAAAAAATCTTTACCACAAAGCTGTGAAATAGGTATCAGTATTATAAGGATACTGATAAGAAATACTCATAAGAAAATCAAGGCTCAAAAAGGGTAAGCCACATACCAGGAAGACACAGCTGGGAATGGCAGGGTTGAGCCGGTGTCTTGGGCCCCTGCTGCCGCCGACATGGCCGCCGCCTTGACACAGTTCAGGAGAAAGGCCCTGCTGAAATGATCGACATCGAAACAGGGCTGAGAAAGCTCAACTGCAATTTCGCACAAAAGGATAAATCTTCAAAACAGGGCACAATTAAGTTTCCGGTGGCATAAGCATGCCTTACAGAGGGTTTCAAAAACACAATAGCAGCCAAATGGCAGCTCTTTTGAGCAAGCAGAAGAACAAAGTGCAATTTTGCAATTTAGACCTCACTTGTTATGTTGTTCAAGTAGCTTCCTAGGAGGATCCTGACTGGCAGGAGCATGTTCTGGCCCTTTCCGGCCTCCTGAGCTGTGGGGAGGGGTCTTCACAGGCGGCTGGACGATTCTTCCCTTTTCCTTGGCTAATTGCTGCACAACTTCCCACTCTGTGTAAGTGGCAGATGACAGAACTCCCAAAGAAACTTCTCATGTCCGTGTCAAGGGAAATTAAAATACACATATTTGCATACTCTGAGGTTTGCGGCTTCATTTGCATATTTTATTGATCCCACACACACATGGCTTTCTGTTCAATGAGGAAAATGCATCAATCTGTCAGCACTTACCTGCATAACCATGTGAACGCTTAGACCCGTTCGGAAACCCCTGGGAGGAAAAATAACATTGCAAAACCCTGAGAATATTGTTCATTTTATGGCTTTCTCTACAGCCTTCGTTCGATGTTGCTAGAATCAAAATTGGCCCAGTAAAATCAGTCTTACAATCATAAGCATTCAGCAATGAAGAGTCCCTCCGCACAATTTTTTTAGCCTTCAGATCTTAAAATTCTCTTAACATTATAGGAAAACCCTACCGAAGGGAAGGACCAGGAGGAGAGAGCTTATTCTATTTTCTTGGATTTACGGCCAGATGTTATTAGGAAGACTGTTTCCAGAAAGTTGGGAAGAGGAGAACAACACTTCTTTGAATACCCTTCTAACTTTGGCAATTACCTTCTTGGGGAAGTTAAGGCTTGAAGGGTCTTAGGGAAATGTGACAGGAAACTCAATTTAAATTAGCTTGAACAAGAATTTTAAAAAGTTGGAATTCTTGAACTTGCTTCGCTAGAAAATTCAGAAGTAATGAAGCCTTAGCCAAGGCTGGATCCAGAGGATCACCCAACACAACCAAGGCTTGGTTTCCTTTCTATTTTTAGCGTTATTGAATTCTTAGCCAGACATTGGCTATCTGGTGGCCTCCAGCTTCCAAGGTCATAGCTCACCAGCTTGGCAGCACCAGTGAAAAGAGAACGTCTTTATCAATAGTTTCAGTAAAATGTCCTGGGTTGGTCCCTGTGGGACCAGCTGGGTTCATGTGCCCATCTCTGAACCAATGACTGTGACCAGGGGGATGGGATGTGTTGCAGGGCCAGCCTGAGCCAGGTGCCCGCCCTTAAAGCTCAGAATGGGAAGGATCCCCACCCCTTGCACATGTGGTCTACAAGTGGGAGAGAGATGATTTCTCAAGACAAAAATACCAATTTTGCTACCAGAAGGGGAAATGGATCCCAGGTAGGTTTGGATCCCAAACCTAAATGTCCACCATATTTGTGGACTCCTCAGAATAGACTTAAAGGCTGTTTTTGTTTTCTCTGATCTAGTCTTACTCTTCTCTATGAACTAATTACCTTCCCAGTTAAATGGTCTTTCCCCTGGTGTGATAGACTGAGTGACTGTTGAAAAACATTTGCTGTGTAATAAAACTGCATAGAATTGAACCTGCATGTATACCCCAAGGAGTGCATGTAAAACTGGCAACATCTGAATTAGGTTGTTGGATTGTGTCAATATCAATTTCCTGGTCGTAATATTGTTCTATAGTTTTGTAAGATGTTACCATTGGGGAAAATAGGATGAAGGGTACCTGGGATCTCTTGGTATTCTTTTTTGTTTTTCCCAAGGCATGCAAATAATTATATCAAAATAAAAAGCTAAAAATAATTGTTGTTCTTTGTTGGGAAAAATCATATTTCCTAACTCCATTAATGGTGGATGTGGTCATGTGACTTGCTTTAGCCAAAGAAATGTGTGCAGCAACACCAATAAACAGAAGCTTTAGAGTGAGGCCACGGTCCCCCAGCTTCAGACTACCCTCTGCCCTTACAGAGATGGCCAGTGGATCATCCTGAGCCTTGGAGAAGAACATGGTTAGCCCTCAACAAACATGTCAGCAAGAAAGCTTAATTTTGGGGTTGGTACTGCACCATCATCTAGCCCAAAGCTTCTCGGAGCTCTGCCCCAGAGATTCTGATTTAGCATCTTTGGGGTAAGAACCTCAGAATTTGCATTTCAAACAAGCTCCCAGGCTGTGCTGCTGCTGCAGTCTGAAGACCACTGTGAGTGGCACAGACTGGGCTCAGCACCAACCTTCTTTAATGAGGACTAAACCTTGGGTTCTCCTGTGACCCTTCCCTTGAACTTTCCCAAGGCGTTCATGTCCCTCCTGTCACAGACTCCAGACCTGAGCCTGGAGTGTGCTGGACCCCTGATGGGCACTCAGTGAGTTTGCTGGATACATATCTGGCCCAGTGTGTTTGTTGGAATCTATCTCATCTACCTACTCAAGTGGAAAAATGATCTTCCTTGCTCTAAAATCCTAGTAAAAAGTTTGTGATCTTTAAAAAGCATGCTTATTCTTTTTCTGATTACAAAATAAATAAAAGTTTATGATAAAAAATTTTATTTTCAAACACAAAAGTAAAAACCAACCTATAATCCAACCACCCAGATAAGGACACAATTAAAAATTTGGCATCTAACCTTCATGTCATTGGTGTATATAGTTACGTATGATGGGATCACATAGTACTTAGTTTTTATGAGTTACTTTATTAACAATATTTTGTGACTCTTTCCCCATGTTCTTAAGTCACATTCTGCAACATCCTTCCTTAAGGCTCCACGGTGTCAGGCTGTAACGTGAAGTGTGTTGCCCACAGTTTTCACAGAGCTACACACATTAGTAGCCCACGTTTAGCTCGTGGTTCACTGAGACCTCCTGCTTCTCTTTACTCAAGACTGCTCTTGTCCCATCATTTCCTATCTGTGTTGGTAGAGTCCTCTCCAAGGATTTCACCAGGCACTCATCACTACTATTCCTTGTTTTGCTCAATTTTGATGCCTAAACAGCTGGTAGGTGACTAACAGACCCTTGGCCATGATTGGCTAAAGTTATCTTTCTAATAGCGCTGGAAGAGCTTCTCCTTTCGGTGCACACTCACTTCGCATCTTCTCAGGCCTGCACATCCTCTGACATCATGACTTATTGGAGGACCAGGCCATGATCTCCCTCATCCAAGTCCTGACTGGTCTGGGAGGGGTGTCAAATCTGCCTTCTTCCCTCAGGAGGAGCATGGGCAAACCAAAGGTGACTTGTCTGGGAGAACAATAGTGGACACAGGTCACCCTTAGAAGTCCAATGGAAAAAAAAAAGTCCAATGAGAGATTGAGGTAAGTAAGCACTACTGAGCACCTACTGTGTGCTGGGACCCCCCCAATCTTCACCGTCTCGTGTGAGTCAGCTTTTAATTTTTACATTTCATAGAGGAAGGAATTGGGAGTTGATGAGATTAAGAGGCTATTTGTGTGACCATAAGAAAGGACAGAAAAATCTTGTTTAATTTCCAGGGTTTGTTAAACCAGGCAATTAAAAGAAGGAAATTTTAGGCGAGAATAGACTGGAGTGCTGATGCTTCTTCTCCAGCTGAGAAGGTCTGAGAAAGAGTATGCTCAAGGACTCTGACATGAAGACAAAGTGTGTGCTTGACCATGGACCCGTCAAACCCCAGATCCCCAGGGAGGAAGGGGGAGATGGAGGCACTCTAGGAGGCCCCGGTGGGCAGGCTCAATGGCCAGGCACTGTCCTTCCAGAGCTTAGATTCTACCCTCATCTTGTGAACTCTTCATCCTTCAGCAAGTCACTTAACCTCTGCCTCCTTCCTCATCTGTTTAAGAAGGGTGGGCAATAACAGTACCCACATGGTGGGGTTTCATTAAGGACTAAAAGAAAAACACATATAAAGCACCTTTTCAACTGCATAGTACCATAGTATGGAGTTGATAAATATTAGCTGTTAGGATAATTAGGAGTCATGTTTTACAGCCTAAAAGAGGCAACAGTAGATGGAGAGAAAGCTCACATTACAGGGTGGGAAGTGAACTTGCTAAACATTGCCCCAAAGGTGGCACAAACAAGAAATAGAAATAGAGTAAAAAAGGGTTAGATCATGAGTGGGTAACCTTTTCTCTACCATCAGCAATGACACACGGGAGCAGAAAAATCCATTTCTGGCCTGGTTTAAGTCAAAGAAGCTATCACGGCTATGAAGGGAATTCAATCCGTCACCGTTGCCATGCCAATGCAAACATCACCCTTCCACCTACTTTACCATCAACACATTTGAATAAGTAACAGTGATAATAGCATGCACTAAAAACGCTATTTTTAAAAACATTAAATGTACTTCTGTCAAAAGTCTGGTTTTCAGAAATAATTGCTGAAGGCCAGATGAAAATTTGCATAGAATCGCTGAAATGAGTGGAGTATCATCCCAAAAGAGAAATCTGTAGATTATTCAGGGATTCTGAGGGACTGAGGTTTTTTCCAGCAAGGGAGGGGAAATCCTTCTAACATTCCGAGCTCCATCAAATGTCTGGCAGAAACTGAGGTGGGTATAGACAGTGCCCAGTTCCACGGCCCTCCTGGCTCCCTGAAGCCTCGCCTGGGTCTTTGGTCTCCCTCATGCTTTCTTTTTTCTTTTTTTTTTTTGAGACTGAGCCTCAAGCTGTCACCCTGGATAGTTGCTATGGCATCACAGCTCACAGCAACCTCCAATTCCTGGGCTCAAGTGAGTCTCCTGCCTCCGCCTCCCAAGTAGCTGGGACTACAGGCGCCTGCCACAACACCCGGCCATTTTTTGGTTGCAGCCGTCATTGTTGTTTGGCATCCTGGGCTGGATTCGAACCCACCAGCTCAGGTGTACGTGGCTGGCGCCTTAGCCTGTTGAGCCACAGGCACCGAGCCACCCTCATGCTTTCTTCAAGTGTTACTTGAGTGTCTACAATTTGTTGATGTGTATGTAAAACTTAAAAAAAATATTTTTGACCTAAGAATTTAGCTTCTTCTGAAGCAATCCTAAGAAAATTATTCCTGCTATACAAGATTTATAATAGCAAGAATAAAATAAAAAGTAGAAATAACTGAAATGCCCAAATTCAACTGTTCTGCATCTGTGAGCTAGAATATCATGAGCTATTAAAAATGAGTCTGTCAAAGAATATTTGATGATGTGGGGAAATATTATAGATTGTTAAGTGAAGCAATCAGGTGACAGAGCAGAGGATTTGGTAAAATCCAAATTTGAAGTATGCAATTTTATGCAAATGTATGCATAGGAAAAACTAGTTGCCTGTTACTCTAAAATGTTAACAATGGTTATTTCTGGATGGTGGTAGGGTTACAGGTGGCTTTTGTTTATCTTTTGTGCCCTTCTATACCTTCAAAAAACATTTTTTAAATGATTGTATATTTCCTCTGTAAGCAGAAAAAAAGGAAATTCCAATGAATGTTATTCACAGGCAGCTGAGGGCTTCATCTGAGTCTGGGGAGAGGGAGGGCCTTGGGGGAGGGCAGCACTTGGGCCTCGGTGGCCAGGCCCTGCCTCACCCCGAGCAACCACAGTCACCTCTGAGGGCTCAACCAAGATGACTCCATTCAAGTCTGAAATGACCTGGCTTCTCAAAGGATTTGTCAGTTCCCTGGAGAAGCAGTTTGCACTCCCTGAGCTGGGCCTCACGAGTCTGGTGTTTCAGTGTCTCCAGTTGACCTGCGTGTTCTGGTCCTGGAGTAATAGCACGTGCTCCTTGAATGGCCACCTGGTTTCCTAGCGGAGCTTTGACAGGAGAGGTCGTGACTGGGATGGTGATGATGCATGTAAGTTTTTATGACCAAAGGAACTCCCCATCCCCGTGCTCTGTCTCCTACAACTCCTGTCCCCTCCTCGAGCTTCCCCTCCACTCAGGCAGGAACCGGAGAAGCTGAGTCCCTAGGGACAGAATGTTGATCACTGTGTAGGAATGGCTGTGTGGATGAGAAGCATCAACCTAAAAGACAGACTTTCCGTTTCTGCAGTACAGGGTGGCCATAAACGCCACATGCAATTTTAAATTGCACACGTATTTTACGGCCACACTGTATTTCTCCAAGGTCAGCCTTTTAGCCACCTGGCCTCCTAAGATGACATCTTCTGGGCTCCCTTCAAGCTAGGCTTGTCTATGGAAGGGCACAGACTTCTAGCCCTGGGAATAGAGGGGATTCATGCGATTTCAGGCCCATGCCTTCCTCCTGACTGTTCCCACAGTGTGGACACGGTGGTGAGCCCCGTAGACCATGTGGGCAAAGTCAGTGCCCAGGAGAGACAGAGCAAGGTGGAAGGGGCCTAGCTCCCCAGTGGAGCTAGGAGAGCAGCGTGGATCTGGTTGACCCGGCTGTTAATTCAGGGTCTCCTTGTTGCAGGAAGTGAAATTGCTATCTGATCAAATGCAGTGAGCTGCCCAAAGATTCCTCCCGTCCCCAACCCAGAAGCAACACCCTGGAGCTACTTGTGGAGACCTAGTGTTTGGTTGGGGCCACTGTCAGCGGCCAGGGCTGCTCAAACTGGGACCTCACGCAGGCAGAGGAGGCTGCTTGGTGGAGAGTGGAGTGTGAGGCTGGCGTGCAGGGAGGGGGAGGCAGGGACAGGACATCACCCAGAGGGAGGCTGCCACAATTCTCAAAGACCTGTTCCCAGGGCAGCTTCTGTGGGGCCCAGATGCCCAACTTGCTATTGGATGTCGGAAACTGCCCAGGGGTCTTTTTATCTGAGTTACCGTGATCAAGTTTCTCTCTTTTGCAACAAGGTGAGTTAAAATTAATAATAAGTGTCCTTTATTATTATATCACCAGAGAATATATTATATTTGACTGTCAACTATATGATAGTTGTTCAGATCTCAGGTGCACGTTTTTCTTCACACTTCAATATGTTTGAAAGTGGGATGTAGTCATTGTCTCTTCTGGGGTCTCCTATTTGTGTTAAGTCTATTTTCTTGCCCTCCTCCCAGGCTGTTAGCAGCTTAGGGCCCTGCCCTGTGAGCTGCCTCTTCCCAGGCTGTGGGAGCTCCCTGAGGGAAGGGCTTTGCTTTTGTGCTCAACAGTGCCCGACATGTGCCATACAGAAGGAAAGACCCCGCAGTCGTGCGTATTATGGAACTGAGGAATTAACCCACAGAAGCAAATAGGATGGGGCCTCAGGACACAGCTCCCCAGTTCCCAGCCTGAACCCACACTTCCCAAAGTCACATCCGCACTGTGGCCCCAGCTGCTTCCAAACCTGAACTCCTTGTCTCTTTCCTTTAGTATAAACTCCCCCCTCAACTTTGAAATTATGGCTCCAGTTCTGCCTTCTCCTCAAACTTTCTTAGAGAAATGCCTTAACAGTGCCACCACTTCGGTCCTCCCACTCTGCTGTCACCGGGTCACCCAACGGTAAAGGCCAGTCCTGTGTATCCACCAGCTGGACCATCAGTTCCTTTGAGGGGCAATGTCGGAACTTTCCTTGGAAGTGCCATAGGGCAGAGGGGTGGGGTCCCTTCTCCCCGGACATGGCGAGGGTGGTGCTGCTGGCTGGGGTGGACTTGCCTCTCGACACACTGTCCCCTGTGAGGACCAGGCACTAAACCTTTGGAACCCTGGACGTGGTTAGTTTCAACATTTACTGTCAAGGGCAATGGCCCTCCATGAGGTGCTGAATGCACTAGCTGGCCGCCGCACTCTGGGTGGGCCCCTTGCCCAGCGTGTGCAGGTACGGAACAAGTCGGAGCTGGTGGAAGCTGAGTGGTCAGAGATGGACATGGGACACATGCTAATGGGTCTTCCTGCAGGGGCCAGGGCGGGGCCAGGGCTGTGTCCCTGATCCTCGGCTTCCTCCTTGCCCAGCGTGGGCCAGAGTCTGGGTGCAGTGGCGAGCTGTCTGGGGGCTGCTTCCTGCTCAGGGAGCTCCCCGAAGGTGAGGATGAAGGGAAAGATCTGAGTCTGTGCTTCTCAGGCTGAGCCACCCAACCCTGCAAGGGAATTCTACGCTCCTGGTTACCCCAGATTGGGGCTGGCCTGGGTTGACCTGGGGAGGAGACAGGGAACCTGAATCGTGTTCCTGGCACATCAGAACCATCTCTCCTGCCCACATCCTCCCAGAGACCCAGCCCTGCCCAGCGCAGTATCAGAGAGGGGCCGATGAGAGGCCTCCTCACGCTCTTCCCAACATGGGAGTTACTGGCTCCAACAGGGCCAGCAAAGAGGGGGTGGAGGGAAGGCCGGAGGCCCCAGGGTGGGCAGCTGTGGGCATGAGGCATGAGCCGGGGGGCCACCGGACACCTTCAGGAGGCATTTTGGAGGAATGGGAAGGGAGCCAGGATGCAGGGTGGGAATCCCCCAGCAGGAGAAGCAATGCCTGGAGAACTGGAAGGGGCTTTGACCTGAGGAGCTCTGGGACAAGCTGGAGTCACCTGTGCGATGTCCCCTGGAGGCCATACCCAGTCGGACTGAGGTGTGGGGGGTTCCAAGCTACCCTGAGAGCTGGTCTTGCTGGTTTATAGAATAATTACCTGAGCCTCCAGTGTGGAGAGTGTTTGCATAGAATTTGCATGTGATTTGCACATGAATAGCCTACGCTTTCTGTTCCCAGGCAGTTTCCAAGTTAACTATTAATTGTTACTGCCCTTTGGGTTTTTATTTCTTGATGCACGTTTCTCTGTTTCTTCTCACCCACTTGCTGTCAATGACTCAGCTCTCCATGTGTTGGGGGAGGGGAGGCCAGGCCGGATGCAGGGCTGGGTACACCGAGGAGGGTGGCAGGTGCCGCGCAGTCAGATGCTGCAGTACAAAGCTACAGGCCTGGGCAGCAGCAGAGCAACCAGAGACCTTCCCAGAGCTCCCACCTCCCACGGAGAGCAGCGGTCCCTCAGCGCCACCCAGATCAGAAGGGTGGTGCTGCTTCCTGCCAGCTGGCCTGGCCTGGTCTCTACCTGCCCCCGTCCTCCTTGGCCACAGGCAGCACAAAGGCAGGGCAAGTCCGACCTCTGCCTGGCCATGGGCTCCCAGTTCTACTGTGCCTGCCCTGCTTTCTACTCACGGTACAACTTTGGGCCAGCGACTGATGGTCCCTGGGCCTCAGTTTCCTCTTCTGTAGATCGGAGTTGCCAGTAGCGCCTGCCTCATGTCAGCGCGGTGAGAAGGCAGCCGGCTGCCCTGTGTTGAGCGCTTAGCCGTGGGTCTGCCTGGCCAGTAGACTGTGCTCCTCTCCTGGGTGGCGGGTGCCCGGGCCGGCCCCGTGCAGTGCAGGGCACCCTTGCCAGCGTTTAATCCTCCAGCTTCAGCTTGCACATTTCCCGAGGCAGAGTTCACCAGCTCTGTTCTCTGGGGGGCTGTTTACGGTGAACATATTATACACATTAAAGCACCTTCTAGAAGGGAGCGCAGAGCTTTCCCAGGCAGCACCTTCTGTTCTTGGCTGACTCTCATTAGGAGAAAGGACTTCCTTGGGCTGCCTCCCGGCTCCAGCCCTGCCAATGGACTCAAGCTGCTCTCTGGGGTAGCGCTGCCTGGAGCCCCCTTCTCTCCCAGAGCCCATCAAAGGCGTCAGAATGGGGCTCCCTTCCCTGCTCTCTTCTCTCCAAGCCGCCTAAACTGAACGATTACGCTGCCCCAGGACATGGTGGGGCCACCAGAGATGTCCCTGCTGAGCCCCTGAAAAGGCAGCAGGACTCTTTCCACCATGGGCCAGAGCCCTCCTGAGGGGTGTGAAGGACAGCTACCATTTGTCACATGTGCCAGGCACTGTGCAGGCCACTCGGCCACGTGTCATCCTTACACGTTAAAGCAGAGGTTCTGTTTTAACCATAAAATTATTTTCGTTGCTATTTCATAACTGTAATTTTGCTACTGTTATGAATCATTATGTAAATATCTGATATGCAGGCTGGTCTTAGGTGACCCCTGTGAAAGGGTTGCTTGACCCCCAAAGGGGTCACGACCCAAAGGGACCTCTTGCTTAATGGTTAAGAGGTAAGGGCTGTGATCACCACCCCATTTCCCAGCTGTGGAAAAGGAGGGTTAGTGAGGCTAAGGAATTTGCCCCAAATAGCTCAGCTTTTCTGCTGAGGAGCCAGGATGTGACGTGGACCACCCTCTGCCAGGACACCGTCTGGAGCAGCGGTTCTCAACCTGTGGGTCGTGACCCACAGGAACTGTATTAAAGGGCTGCGGCATTAGGAAGGTTGAGAACCACTGCCCTAGAGCTATTTGCCCATAGCCAGGATTTCTTTTTCTTTTCCTCTGTAAAAAGTAAATAGGCTTAACAGGAATCCTTCCAGAATCTGCCTGTTTCTGCATCTGCATTGTAAACACGGTCAGGTGGAAAGTACTTAATACTGTAGCAAGCAGTGGTCATTCTTTCTGTTGGCTTCCCTTATTGATATGATGCCTTGAGTTTTTCCTGGGGTCAAGGGACTCTTATCCTCATGGGAGCCTACTCTGAACTCTGTTTTCTGTGGCGGGTCCCTCACCCTGCTACCACCTACTCCCCTCTGAGACAAGGGTTCCCATCCCCCCCCATCTCCAAACTACTTTCTCCTCATTCCAGGTTGTCACCATGGAACCTGCTTACACCTGCTCTGCCTCAGGCCTGCCTAGGGCTTTTGGCAGTCCAGATGCTGAAGCACTGATGGCCCAGAAAAATGCAATTTGTGGACAAGCTCCTTGGGCGAGGTGCTCCGTGAATTTCCCCCAGGACAAAGAACAAGGCCCCATGTAAGCTGGTAAATGTCCAGCTCTAATGGCCATGACCTTATTGAAGCTGGATCCAAATGTTATATTCAGCAGAAAAGTCCAGACATCTCTCTGCGAAATTTAGTCTTGCACCAATATGCTTAGAGAGAGAAAACGTTATTAGGAAAATGGTTAATGAGTTGGTATTTTCTTCACATTTCCAAGGAAACAGCTTTAAAGTAGGGTTTTAGCACAAAACTTTAGGACTTCCTAAAATATTAGGAGGCTTGGTTAATTCTGACTGCTGGGATCCAAATGAAGGCATGAGTCTTTATGCTGTGAATCTGAGAACATCTGAGGAGAGGAGATCGCTTATCTGTTTTCCTGTTTGCATGGTGGCTGCTGGGGAGATTAGAAGTCCAAAGCCCACCCCATCAAGTGCTGCCATTCTCCCCTGGTGGAACCTAGGAGTAGCCTGGGGATGCTGGCTGGAGACCTGCTTCCAACTCCATCTGTCTCTCCCACTGCCTCCTGACCTTAACTCCCCCTCTCTGGTCCTCAGTTTCTGCAAAATGAAGACAATGGCCTAGGTCCTTAGTTTTCAAACTTTCAAAATGCTAGACCCTTCCCTTCAAAAGAAATCTTTTATAAAGTCCACAGTATCAAACAGATCAAAGGGAAGCTCCTTCGGCTGTGACAACATGTTCTTTGTGGGTGTTTCAGAGCCCTGGGGAATCTTGACAGGTAAGTTTGGACCTGGTTCTAGATGCCCATCTGCTCCAGGGGAACCAAAAGGGACTTTGGTTTTTGGAACTTGAACTTGGCCTGGCAAAGACTGCCAAAGGCCTGCAGTTAGAACTTCCACACCACACCTGCTGCTCTCTTCTTGTTCTTTTTTCTCACCTTTTTCCTACATCCCCATTCTCCTTCTTTTCCATCTCCCTCAGATACCTGAGGACAGAGCGTTGCCCCAATAGTTTTCATTGTGGAGCCTAAAACCTGCCCTTGTCTAGAAAGATCTCTGGGTCTACTGAGAGGACTAAGGATAAGTGGGTATGTGAGACTCGACCATGGGGAATGAGTGGGGCAGGGTTGCCAAAAACAGGCCGTTATTTTTTGAATTTATCACCTCCTGTACCTGAAGTACAGTGTCAATGTTTCTGGGAGAAATGTCTTTTAATGTCCTGGATCATTAAAACCCAATAATCTCTTCGAAATGGCTTAACCGCTTCCTGCAAGGAGATAAAGTAAATAAAACTGTCACCTCTGCATCCGCTGTCACTGTATTGATGCAGCATTTCTCTTCTCTTTTTAATAACTGCATTCATTTTATTTCAGGCCAATGCATTCCTGCCATGCTGCTGGTGTATATATTTGGTAATTAAATCCTGTTATCTTGACACTATGAGCAGAATAAGAAGCAGTTGTGATGCTACAGAGAGGAAAAACTCTGTAAGGAGAGAGGGAGTTATTTTGTAGTTTTTTTTAAAAAATTATTTTCATGGAGCCTTTTTTTAGTATTAGACCACTGACAAACGCCTGACTAACAGAGATCCTTCTGGGAGGAAGGCTTCTAATGAGTCCTGTGAATTACTCTTCACTTTGCTGTCCACCCCAGCAAAAGAGAAAGTATATGGTATTTGTCATCCCACGGCCCTTGAGTTTTATCTCATCTCTCAGGCTTACTAGCTATGTTAACTCATTGGCCTTCTCTTGCTGTCAGAGTGCGCTGGGCTGCAAATAAGAAACATCCCTAGTCAGGTGGCCACATAATTAAAGAAAATATTTTACCAAAGTTCTTATTTAAGGTAACTCCAGGGATGTTGAATTCAGCACCAAGCTACGTGATGAGCCTAGATTTGTTCCAGCATTTTCTTCTGTCATCTTCAGTGGATTGGCCTGGACTCCTAGCACCCCCATGATCGCAAAATAGCTGCCCCAGTTCCAGGAATCCTCAGAGAGCCAACAACATCCAGCAGAAGAAAAGAGCTGGTCTCCTTTATCAGCAAGGAAGCATTTCCTAGAAACTCCAGGAGGCCCAGCACCACACTGTATTGGCCAGAAGTGTGTCACATGCCGTCCTCTCAACTAACACCTGGCGAAGGGCACCATGATTGGCTCAGAGAAGACATGATGGCCTCCTCCTCCCTCCTGGGTTGGTGATGGAACCCTTGAAGGTCATGGCCATGCAGAGAAGTATGGATACTTAAGTAAAATCAGGGCTTCATTAGAAAGGTGGATGAAAGGTGAATAGTTTTGGGGGTGGCAACTCATAGTATCTACTACAATCTCCTTGAGGCTTAGTCTCTTCCTTGCTAAAACTGGATTTATATACACCCAGCTTAAAAACTCTGCTGTGAAGATTTAAAGAGATGAATAATATATGTTAGCTCCAAATCTTTCTGTCACCAACAATAGTATTATTAGGATACAGAGCTGATTTGGGGATGGCCAACTTCTCCAGAAGAGGCTGCTTGGGGAGCATGTATGTTTCCCATTCAGTCTGAACAAAGCCAGAGAGTGGGGCTTCCATCTCAAATGGGGCGTGGCTGGCCTGGGCCAGTCCAGTCCTCTAGGTGGCCTTAGCCTTGCCTGCTGTGGTTCACCTTTCACTTTTTCTGAAACGTTCATGACTCATGTGACTGGAATACAGCAAGACCCCTTATTTCTGTCTGAAAGGGAGTCTCCAGCGAATGAACGGTGCCATCTGTGCTCACCTCTGATTCCAGCATTGAATGTGTCTTATAAACCGTGGCAAGGTGATACAAGAGATGGACAGGCCACCTTGGAGCCACTCTGCCTCATCAACCGCCAGACCAGAGAGGCAAAAGCACTAGGGAGACCAATGAAATTCTTTCCTAAAATATCAGCATGATCTCAGTTTTAGTAAAGAGATGGGTGGGGTCTGGGGTTGGGCCCTCCATTAACTTTGTCAGTTCCCTTGCCCAACATAAGGGCAGGCCCTTCCAAATCTGAATCTTGGAAAGAAGATATCCACCACAGATGCTCTTCCTTCCTGCCCTACCTGTCCCTTTGACATGCACTTGCCCACCAAGTTTCCTCTCTCCTCTCTTGCCCTTCATCTTCACCCTTTTCCCTGGGAGACCCTCTGCCTCTTATAGGAGCCAGAGGGCACGCCCCTAACCCTGTTTGTGTCTTGCTGCCTGTGCAAGGGGAGAGGATTGATGGTACCAGCAGGAGAAGGGAGAGCGCTGGGGGCCCATGATGTGAATTCCCTCAAAGGGGCTGTTTCCTCCATAGTTCACCCTAGAGGCGAGCACATCCCACTTAGGCAAGGTTTAACTTGGGTAAAGAAAGTAGCATTGCTTGGGTAAAGGAAAGAGCATTGCTCCTATTAGGAAGACTTTGTCCTTGCCCTTTTTGTTACATTGGCCCTTGCCATTATTGTGGTAAGAAGCATTTGGCTTGTTCTTCTATTGTAGGACATGGCAAGGGCCACACACGAACAAGAAAATGGTTCTCTCTGTGGCACCCAGGAGGGATGGCACCCACTTAGATTACATGTTCTTGGATTCCTCTGATGAAAGAAGAAGGAAGGGGAGAGGCTCCTAGATTATTTACAACATATATTGGGTCTGTGAATGAATGATTTACTTCACGAATGGCAGAAGGGTGAACGAGGACCTCATACCACCTTATGGAATACAGAACTAGTGGGTAGCACAGATACACCTAGGATAATGCTACTTTATCTAGCAAAAACAAAACAAAACAAAACACACCTCAAATTCTTGCCCTAGGAGGTAGAAAAAATTAAAATTATAAATAGCCCTAAAAAAGATCAGATTTGCATATAGTATGATTTTTTTTTTTTAACCTAGAACACCCAAAGGAATGAACTAAAAAGCTACTAGAATGAATAAAGTAATTTCATGCCTCTCGATGAAAAAAGCCAGGTAAAAAAGGGGATACAAACATCAATAATATCCCTATATACTTGAATGATTCCATCGGAAAAATATCAGGGACAAAACAGCAGACACAGTGTTAGGCCTGGCTCTGCCTTCCTTCCCCTTCCTATTAATCAGGTGGGCATGTTGTGCCTCGGAGGGCCGCCCAGACGCTTTGGACTGCTTAAGTTCCCCCTAGGTGTGCTTTCAGAGTATCCCAGACTTATCTTGTTCGTGGGAATTACCAATTCTTGCTTAATTCTCTGTCTTCCCAACTAGACTATAAGCTTCGAAGATAAAGGTCGTCTTGCTCGCCTCCAAATTCCTAGTGCCTTGCACAATATTGTTGAATGAATTAACAAAATAGGGGATTACTTAGAAAAACCTCTCTTTAGAGAAATGTGTGTGCCCTATATGCAGAAAAATCACCAAACTTTATACAAGCTAAAACCTGAGAAGGAGTGGTCAGGCCCTTTTCCCTTAGGTGGGACAACTAAGTGTCTGCACAGAATAAATGTATAGACCTGAGGTAATGTCACCTAAAGTCCTCACAGAAATAGTGGGGGAAAGAAATATTGTAAAATGACTCTGGAAAGTAAAGACTGTAAAAGAAAATTCTGGAAAACTAAACTATTCTGGAATGTTCTTTCCTTCCAGAAAGCAGTGAGGGCACGTAGGCAGAGATAAGGTAGGTTCATGAATGCTATTTCGGAGTTTGTTCATCACACGGCTGCCAGGATGGGACATTCACAGTCTGGACCCTGGACTGCATGCAATTAGAGCTCAGAAAATTCTGTGCAAGCCACTGTGTGCCCTCCCATCCTCCTTTCCTATACCCCTAACCCTACCCAGCACTTGCCTGCAGTGTTTTGGCCCCCCACCATCCTGCCTCTGCTTACTATCATATTTCCCGCCACCATCTCATCATAGAACAGGTTAGGGCAGCGTCTCTGGGAAGGGACGATCTGTCCTTGGCTCTTGGGGATCTCTTACTGAATTCTGCAGCTCCCCCAGGCTTCCTGGCCAGTGGCACCTGAACCTCAAACCCCTTCACTCTGAGTGGGGACTCCCCACCTCCCTCTGACTTAGCTGCAGTCCTCAGCACAGAGTGAAGCACAAAGCCATGGGAAGCATTAGGCACACAGAGCATTTAAATAGCTCGTTCTTGAACTGAAAATCAACCGATGTTTAGCACCATGCTCTCTCACCTCACACCCCATTAAGTCAAATTCAACTTCACTGTCTGTAAAAAGATATCCATCATGTTACTCTACTTTGTCCCTGAAGTTGGGACATAGATTAGACATTATCATAGTTGACTCCATTCTTTCAAACCTTTAAAGCCATTAGAAGACCTCCCTTAGCTATTAACTCACTCAGTTATAGTAACAGAAAGGCCCATCAGACAATACCACTGAGTTTCCCAGTGGACATGGAGCCATAGAAATTCCCACTGGCTGCAGTTTTGGAACTAGGCCAGGAAAATTTCTTTCTTTCCCATTTTTTGCTTCCAAATGACTCCAGCTTGAAATGTTTGATTGCAACAGGAGACAGAGGTCTGGAGTTATAGCAGGGCAAGGACCAGGCAGGGGGCTGAGGTCCAGGAAGAAGAGAAGGGTCCAGTGGGTTCTCAGGCCAAGTGACACATGGCAGCTACTGAAACCAGGAAGGTGGGTTCAGGAGGGAAGCGCAGGGAGCAGGGGGTGAGCTGTGCCTGAGGAGTGGTGAGGGACAGTTACCTGGACCTGGAACGCTGCCTGCTGCTATTAGGGGACCAGGCACAGGCAGGTTTGGGTGAATCTGAGAAAGAATAAAGACGACCCAGGGGGCTGAATCCACAGAGCTTTGTTTTCCCTCTGCTTCCTTTTGGGAATTTTTAAGACAAGGTGAGCTCTGATCAGCAGACTGAGAATCCTGGGCTCTCGCATTGTCACTGCCTACTTCTTTCCCCATGCTTTGGGGACTCTGGTGTCCTTCGTGCTTAACTCAAGTAGACCGCCCTTGCAGAGGACTCGGTGTCCCCAATTTTTGGAGAGGCACCACTCTCAGGGAGTCTTCTTAGTAGATTCTGTGCCGACTACCTGGGGCATTGCGGGGTCCTGACCTGGGGTCCTGTACTCAGTGTAGGGGACTGCTGCTTCCTTCCAAAGCAACAAGAACGTACCAGCTCCCCTGGTGGGTTTCCTCTAGTCATTGTCCCGTGCCAGCCCCCTCCTTGGTGTCGGTTTGCTTCCTCCTCACCAGTGGACACTCTAAGAACTGCGTGGTGGGCTGTGCATTCCTCAATGACCAGTCACAGGAAGGATGGCAGTTGGAACCCTGGCTGAATCTGAATCCTCGCTATGCCATCTACTCTCCGGGTGGCTTTGGGCAAGTTCTCCCGTCTTCAAAGAGGAAACGAGTAATGCCTCCCTCCCAGAGTTGCTGTGCAGGGAATGAAGGGAACAGGGGCATGAATACCTCCAGGCCCCTGGTGCGTACATCTAGAATTACATTCACAAATTTTGTAAGTCAGTGTTCAATGTATTATTCTCTGCAGAAAAGTCATCCTAGTTTAACCCTGGGGGAAGCAGAGAGGACTCTGTCCTCCTCTCGTCCTCGTTCTCTGGGAGTGGCTGAGCTGGTTGCAGTCAGGAATGGATTGAAGCCCACAAGGTCAATGTCAAAGTACCTAGTTGCTACGTATTGCACGAGAGCCCAGCAGTAGATGCCCATGGCAGTGCGCTCAGGTACCCATGCGAGAGAGCACGAGAGGCGTGATCAGAGTCTGCCCTCACACTCGTGCACACAGAGTCACACTGCTAGCAGGCTCATCTCTGAGTGAGAAAATGACTGCAGAACCAAGCTCTCTACACACCCCCACACGGATTAAAATACAGACCAATATCCACTTGCCAACGAAAGGACTAAGCTATTTTCTTAAAGGAATATATTTAGAGCTGACAGCGATTCCCAGTATCTGCCAAGCTTCAGAGCCTGGGACTGACATCGTAGCTTTCTCACCTGTGAAGGGTCCACGCTCAGCAGAGTCATGGTTTTGACAGGCGTGGGGAGGCAGCCTCGTTAATTTCAGAGGTGAACTGGCAGGATTGACACTTGCAGGGCTTCCCCACAACAAGGCCATTGAGATAATGTACGGGAAGAGGGTGAATAGAAAGGGGCTCTGATGTCTTCCGCACACGGTGACAATGGATCACATTTAATAACCATTTTGCGCCTGTCTCCCTGGGCTCCCTTAGTAGCTTGTTCTTCTCTTGATATTGGGACGAGGCTCCTGTTTATATCACAGAGAAAAGAGGGACTCAGATTTCAAAGGGGGATTTTCACCCTGGCTTGAGTTTTCCATGGACTCAGTGTTGTCCAGAGTTTCCTTGGAATAAAAACTACTGGGCAGGAACCTCACACTCTTAATGCCACCAAGTGCACCTTGGAATATTCAGAGGTGGGCTTTGTAAAAGGAGGATGCGGAGGCAGAAGAAGCCAAACCTTTCAGGAAGGCGGAGGTAACTGGCTATTTCCTGCATTGTCTTTCTCGCTCTTTTTCCCTGGTAGGTGGGGAGTTTTTCGTCTTGATTTTATCCCTCTGGGCACAGGTGGTAGGTTTGGATTAAGGACCATATTTAGAACTGAGTTTCTTCTCAGTTACTTGGCTTCTTTTCTCATGGGTCAGGGGTTGCCAGGAGGCTCAGAGATGCTGGGCCAAGCACCTGCCCTGTTGGGTCTACCCTCTTATTCCGTCATCTTTACTTACCTTTTAGGAGAGCCAGGTAGCAGCTTCACTCCCCTGCATAGCACTCCGCCACTGCAAGACCCGTGGGGAAAAATAGCACAAGGACTCAGGCAGCAGATGAATGAGGGCAGAGGCCCTGCCTTTAGCGGCATCATTCTCTAAACATTGCTTGCAGAACCCCAGGACCCTGCCTCTAGAATAGTGTTCACCAGTGTGCTGTTAGGGAATCTTAGGTGTGCCATGAAAAATTTTTAAGATCTTTAATTAAATTATTTTCAAAAGAAGTTCAAAGCATGTAAGTGCATTTTTTTTTTTTTTTTGAGACAGAGCCTCAAGTTGTCACCCTGGGTAGAGTGCCGTGGCATCACAGCTCACAGCAACCTCCAATTCCTGGGCTCAAGTGAGTCTCTTGCCTCTGCCTCCCAAGTAGCTGGGACCACAGGCGCCCGCCGCAACGCCCGGCCATTTTATGGTTGCAGCCGTCATTGTTGTTTGGTAGGCCCGGGCTGGATTCGAACCCGCCAGCTCAGGTGTACGTGGCTGGCGCCTTAGTCTGTTGAGCCACAGACGCCGAGCCGTGTACATATTTTTTTTAACACTTTTTTTTTGGTGGGGGGGGGGTTCAACATAATCAAAGTGTGCTGTGGAAGTTTAACTGCAGGTTTAAGTGTGCCGTACATAAAAAAAGGTTGAAAAACACTGCGCTAGAAGGATCTGAGATCGGCTCTCTTTTTCTTGCAGCAACTGAGGCTCTGTTGTTGCAGCAAGCCTATCCTGAGACATATCTAGGGCTTAACTTGGGTCAGAAATGGGTGACCTGAAGCTACCCTGTTTTGTTTTTTAGTGCATATAACTCAAATGTCTGTGCATATGGGTACATGCCTCTTTTTTGTGTGGAAAGCATTCACTGACCACCCTCCTTTCTTTTTGCTCTCCAGCAGCAAGCAGTAAAAGTGAGGAAACTTCACTTTTAAAAACACCTTTTAAGCCCTGCCACTGCCTACTGGAAAGTGCCAATTCCCGAGTCTCTGACGATGCTCACCTCTTTGTGGATCGCTCGGAGCTTTGGTGCTTTGGGCTGTAATCAGTCTTACTTTTCATCTTTCACCTCTTTCCTGCCAGTGACACATGGTGTTCCCTGCCAGTTTCCACTTCCTCTACCATCCATCTATCTCTATCTACTGGCCTATCTATATATATCTACCTGTCTGTCTCTATCTATCTCCATTTCTACGCCCAGAGTTGACAAATGCTAGCGAGACCCGTAAGAAAGAGCCCCTCCAGCTTAATCTACAGTAAATATGCTTTAGTATCTACCTGAAATGACACATTATATCCTCCACCAAAACTCCTAAGGAGAGTTTTATTGGATTTTTTAGCCTTTGGGGAAGAGATAAGGCAGAGAAGACAATGGCAATTTCTGGAGAGAGCTTCTTAAGAGATGGTGGGTCTCTTCTTTTGAAAGCTTAAGATCTTCTTTTGTTTATTATTTGTTGAGCACTTTCTAGGTGCTGGGCACTATGCTAGGCCCCAAAGGTTCAAAGATGAAAAGGACATAGTCCCTCCAGGGATGGCCAGTAAATCTAGTGGGTGAGGAATCCAGCTGAAGACCTTGCAGGTTCCTTAACTTTGGGTCCAAACTGGCTTGTAGAAAGAAGTCAGTGGAAGGCAGGCCACTCAGCCTGGGTAATGCAACTGGGAACAGAGAAAGTCTAGGTGGAGAGAAAGAAGGTCTAGTCATCACTAGATCATGACCCCAGGGAACTGGTCTCCCTTGTTCATATTCCTAGGGTCTAGGACAGTGCCTGCAACATGCCAGGTGTTCAAAGAATTATTTGTTGAACAAAAAAATGAATCTCAGTGCCTCCTTTCCTTTTCTTTTTTAGGCCATATGCTGGAAGGAATGCCCTCGCAACCCTCCTTCCTACCCCGAGATGGGACTTTGCCTTAAGGAAGGTATATCTTGGGAATTTGTACCATCTGTTTGGGGCCCCCTGGAGAAGGTGCACCAGATGGACCCCAGGTCTATTTTGGTCTTTACTTTGAGTGTTTCTTGTTATTCCGCATCTCATGCAGATAGATACTGTCAGTTTATTTATAGCAGAAGTTTGCACACAATAATAGAACAGTTGTTTTAATTCCAATGCCAGTTGAATAACTTTGGCTTTGCATTCTTCAGAGGACCTGGAGCAAACACAGTATAGCTATGGTTGCAAGACTGCTCCCATGTAGCATCAGCTGCTACCAATTCTGCATGTCTTCTTTCTTTAACAAGGGCCATAGAGATTTCGTTTGCATGCATTTCTTACAGGTTTTATAAACAGCCCATTAATAGATGCAAAAATTCTACATAAAATGCAGTGCTGGAAAACTCAATTCAATAGTATATTAAATAATTAATATCCATAGCCAAGAATGCAAAGAATGCAAAAATAGCTTTTCTGTACAAGGATCTTCATGATTTTTAAGATGTCCAGAAGTAAAAACAGTAACCTCTCCCCATATTTGACCTCCTTACATTGACCACCTCCTTAAGTTGACTGATTTTCATAGACCGGCAATGCACCACATGTACGTATCAGTACAGAAGGCCTAGTTCCTTATGTGGACCAGTTTGTTCAGTCACTTGGGTGGTCAACTCTCAGAGGTTCTACTGTAATTAAAAGCAATCTGTATGTTTAATAGGGGGCTGCTTTAGAAAAATTAAGGTACATTCATATATATTACAGTACTATGTATATTAATATATGTAGTACTATATTTATATGATGTAATATAGTACTGTATTTCTATGATACATATATATCATACTTTATATGATACATTTATATGATGTATATTAATATATACATAGTACTATATTTATTTATATGATAGTAGTATCATATAAATATAGTACTATGTAGCTATCAAAAAGTATGTGTCAGGATTACATATAGAACTATGAGAAAATGGGCCAGGCACGGTGGTTCATCCTGTAATTTTAGCACTCTGGGAGGCTAAGGCAGGAGGATTGATTGAGGCCAGGAGTTCAAGACCATCCTGAGCATGATGGAGACCCCCATCTCTACAAAAAATAGAAGAATTAGCCAGGCATGGTGGTGCATACCTCTACTCCGAGCTACTCAGGAGGCTGAGGCAAAAGAATTGCTCAGCCAAGGAGTTTGATGTTGCAGTGAGCTATGATGATGCCACTGCCTTCTAGCTGGGACAATAGAGTGAAGCTCTGTCTCAAAAAAAAAAAAAAGAGAGAGCCCAAGAGTTTGAGCTTGCTGTGAGCTGTGATGCCACGGCACCCTACCTAGGGTGACATAGTGAGACTCTGTCTAAAAATACAAAAAGAAGAAGAAGAAGAAATGCAGAATTATGAGAAAATGGTTATGATATGTTAAATGCAAATGTGCAGGTCATATTATACACACACACATGCGCATGCACACACACATATATATGATCCAATCTTACAAAACTGTGAATGCCAAGAAAAGAAGGCCGAGGGAGTACAATGAGTAATCTCAGTGGGAAGATCACAGGTGACTTTTATTTTCTTGTCCTGCTTTTCTGTTTTTAGCAATATTTCTGCAATGAACATTTATTACTTTTGTAATCTAGAACAAAATTTCATAAATGCTGTTTTGAACAATAGTCCCTCTGCTTTCTTCCAGGGTTGGGGCTTTGCACCTGAAGTTTGTATTAAAGACTAGCTCAGGGCATCTGCTATTAGAAACCAAAGGGAAAATATAAAGTGTGCAGTCACGGTCTTTAAAGCAGGCATTTAAAAGGTTCCTTTTCATGTAATCTCAAAAGGAAGAGATAGGTAATGTCTTTTCTGCAGAGATTTATTATTGCTGGTTTGTGCATTATCCAGGCATCTCGAACTTGCCCTAAAGCCCATCTATAAAACACCATTGTTGTAGCCAGTACGTGCCTTTCCCATAGCTATAAATTCGAATGCTGTTCTAGGTTGGTCATCCACAATGTTGCCCCAGGGACAAAGACGGACCTGTGGAATTTCAGCTTTAAATAAACAGCAGAAAAGCTTTGGGGAGAGGAAGTTCTCTAGGAACAGAACTTGTGGGACCTACTTTTACTTCTGTCTTCCTGCTGTCCAGTACCCTGTCTTGGAACTTAGTCCTGGATGAGGCATTCCGAGCAACCCCACCACGTACAATCCCATGTGTAAATACGTCTCGGTTAAATACCCGCCCGAGTTCTCTAAAGCCTGAGGGGGAAACAGTCTGACTCATCGTCACTTGAACAGCCAAACTATAATAGCTACACAGCGGGTTCCGATGATTCGCAGTAATATTTGTCTTTCCTAGTTTGCATCGACAGGGACACTCTCACGTCATCTGCCCAGACACAGCATCTAACAAAGTCAGCTGCTCCACACACACCATCAGAAGAAGAGCCGTGTCTAACATAATCTGAGATAGCACCATAATTAAAATGTCTTACATAATGAGGAAATCTAATAAATAAAGTACAGCAAGTATTACATTTCAGAACAAATGGTGGGGTTTAGGTCTGCCTTAAAACCAAGCTACTGCTCTAGGTTCTAAAAGCTTGTCCCTGCAATTGAGAATTGAGTATAAGACTCTGATACCGGGCAGCACCTGTGGCTCAGTGAGTAGGGTGCTGGCCCCATATGCCGGAGGTGGTGGTTTCAAACCTAGCCCTGGTTAAAAAGTGCAAAAAAAAAAAAAGACTCTGATACCAAGAAAACAAGATTAGGGAGATCCTTTCCAACACGGGATTTAGAAAACGGATGGTGAGAAATATAAAGCACAATTTACTTGACAAGAAATTGCCCAATTATAGCATAGGAATACAGGGAAAGGGGAAAGGGTGACTAATAGTTTTGAAATTCTTTTTATGTGCTCACTTACCATCTCTATATAAATGAACCATCTTAAAAATAAATAAATAAATAAATAAATGAACTGTCTTTTCATGTCTTTGGTCAATCTTTTACTTGGACTGCTTATTTTTTATTGTTGAGCTTGAGAGTTCTTGACTTATTCTAGCTACTAGTCTTTGTTGGGCATAGAATTTGCAAGCAACCCTTTCTGGGTTGTATTTTCATCCTCTTCACTAGGTCTTTTATAGAAGAAAGGTTTTTTAAAAAAAATTTTATGAGGTCCAATTTATCAGTTTTTCCTTTTATGGAGTATGCTTTTGTTATCAACTCTAAGAGCTGTTTACATAGTCTGATACCCCTAAGGTTTTCTATGTTTCTTTCTTAAAGTACATAGATTTGTATTTTACATTTAGTTTGTGATTGATTTTGAGTTAATTTTGTATCGAGGTTCTTTTTTTTTCTTTTCAATTTATGGGTGCTCAATTGTACCAGTACCATTGGTTGGAAAGCATATCCTTCCTACATTCAACTGTGTTTGCGCTTTTGTCAGAAATCCGTAGAGCTTATTTCTATGTGTCTATGTCTCCATTCCCTATTCTGTTTCATAAATATGCTTCTGTCATTCTGCAAATACCACACTGTTTTGACTACTAGAGACATATAGGAAGCTTTAATTAATATCAGGTAGAGTTATTCTTCACACTTTAATTTATAAAATTTGTTTCATCTATTCCAGATCTAACGCTTTTCCACATAAATTTTATAGTAAGCTTGTCTGCGTCTACAAAAAACATTGTCTGAATTTCAATAGGAATTGAAATAAACCTACATATCAGTTTAAAGAGAACCTACATCTTTTTTTTTTTTATTTTTTCTTTTTACTGTTGGGGATTCATTGAGGGTACAAGAAACCATGTTACACTGGTTGCATTTGTTGGGTAAAGTCCCTCTTACAATCATGTTTTGCCCCCAAAAGGTGTGGCACACACCAAGACCCCAAGACCCCACCCCCCTCACTCCTTCCCTCTCTCTGCTCTTTCTTTCCCCACCCCTCCCTCATTCTTTCTCTCTCTGGTCTCCCCTTCCCTCACCCCCACCGTGTCAATAATTGTCATTAATTGTCCTCATACCAAACTTGAGTACATGGGATTCATGCTTCTCCATCCTTGAGATGCTTTACTAAGAATAATGTGTTCCACTTCCATCCAGGTTAATACAAAAGCTGTAAAGTCTCCATTTTTTAAAATGGCTGAATAGTATTCCATAGTATACATATACCATAGCTTGTTAATCCATTCCTGGATTGGTGGGCATTTAGGTTGTTTCCACATTTTGGCGATCGTAAATTGAGCTGCAATAAACAGTCTAGTGCAAGTGTCCTTATGATATAAGGATTTTTTCCCTTCTGGGTAGATGCCTAGTAATGGGATTACAGGATCAAATGGGAGGTCTAGCTTGAGTTCTTTGAGAGTTCTCCACACTTCCTTCCTAAAAGGTTGTATCAGTTTGCAGTCCCACCAGCAGTGTAAAAGTGTTCCCTTCTCTCCACAACCACGCCAGCATCTGCAGTTTTGAGATTTTGTGATGTGGGCCATTCTCACTGGAGTTAGATGGTATCTCAGGGTAATTTAAAGTAAAATAGGTTCCAAAATGTGTGGGACATATGCAATGGAGGGGATAAAAACATTAATCCTTGGGAAATCAAATCAAGAAAAACTGGATAGTTAACACAAAAAATAGCCTTGTAAATAAGAAGTAAAATAAAATTACAGGTAGCCTGAAAGAATTAGAAAAGCAAGAAAATACCATGATATATCATTTGGAAAAATGTGAATGCTACTTAGAAAATAACAACAACAACAAAAAGACTAGTTAAGGTAGAAAACCAGCAAGCCAGATTTTTTAAAAATGTGAATAATAGGTCTCTACTCAAACTTTTTCTTGTCTGGTGGAAAAAAGATATGAGTCGGGTAGACTTTACTTTAATTTTCTAAGTAATTTAAAAAGCATTGGGTCTAAGCATAAAAAACAATTGTTAAACTAACATTAAGAAAATAACATAATAGGTTATTATTAACTATTGAAAGACGTTCTCAAAGAGAGTATATTAGATTCAGTCTACTACTCAGTAGGGAGAGGGGAGATGAAGAAGGAATATTTCAAGAGAGGTAGGTCTTAAAATATTTAGAAAGCACAATCTGAGGAAGGGCATCAGCATAGAAAAATCCAAGAGAGCATTAGAATCAAAAGGGGCCTGATATCCAAGTGGTTGGCTGTGATCTCTGAGCCAATTTCTTTCATTTTGCTTAGAGTTGTCAGTATTATGAAACTCCCAATTTCCTCTTCATGATTTTCCAGGTAATATTTCTGAGGAAAGAGAAATCCCATAGAACTCCAGTTTTTCTACCTTAAACTTCAAGTGTGAATTTAATAATTTCTAAGGCCCCTTCCTGCTGTAAAATTAATATATATTTTTAAAAATGACTGAGATTCTAAGAGTAGTTTGAACGTTTACATATTTACCATTTTGGCCTTTATCTATTTATTTATTTAATTATCTATTTACTATTCACTTTTTATTGTTGGGGACTCATTAAGGTTACAAAGAACCAGGTTACACTGATTGCCTTTGTTAGGTAAAGTCCCTCTTATAATTGTGTCCTGCACCCAAGGTGTGTCTCATGCCAAGATCCCCCCACCCCTCTCCCTCCTTCCCTCTCTCTGTTTTTTCCTTCTCCCTGTCTCTGTTCTCCTCTTCCCTCACCCTCCCACAGTGTACTAGGTCATTAATTGTCCTCATATCAAAATCTAATACGTAGGATTCTTGCTTCCCCATTCTTGTGATGCTTTACTAAGAATAATGTGTTCCAATTCCATCCAGGTTAATGCAAAGGATGTAAAGTCTCTGTCTTTTTTAATGGCTGAATAGTATTCCATAGTGTGTGTGTGTGTGTGTGTATGTATATCACATCTTGTTAATCCATTCCTGAATTAGGTCATTTAGGCTGTTTCCACATTTTGGCGATTGTAAATTGAGCTGCAATAAACAGTCTAGTGCAAGTGTCCTTATGGTAAATAGATTTTTTTTTTTCTTCTGGGTAAATGCCCAGTAATGGAATTTCAGGAGCGAATGGGAGATCTAGTTTGAGTTCTCTGAGGGTTCTCCATACTTCCTTCCAAAAAGGTTATATTAGTTTGCAGTCCCACCAGCAGTGTAAAAGTGTTCTTTTCTCTTCACATCCACACTAGCATCTGCAGTTTTGAGATTTTGTGATATGGGCCATTCTCGCTGGGGATAGATGATATCTCAGGGTGGTTTTAATTTGCATTTCTCTAATAATTAGGGATGAAGAGAATTTTTTCATGTTTGTTAGCCATTTGTCTGTCTGTCTTCTTTAGAGAAGGTTCTATTCATCTCTCCTGCCCATTGATCTAAGGGATTGTTGGGTTTTTTCATGTTGATTAATTTGAGTTCTTTGCAGATCCTGATTATTGAACTTTTGTCCTATTCAAAGTATCCAAATATCCTTTCCCATTGTGTAGGTTGTCTATTAGCTTTGGTTGTTGACACTCCTTAATTGTGTAGAAGTTTTTCAGTCTAATTAAGTCCCATTTGTTTATTTTTGTTGTTGCAATTGCCAGAGAAGTCTTCTTCATAAAATCTTTCCCCAGGCTGATATCTTCAGGTGTTTTCTTTCTGATGCTTTCTTTGAGGATTTTTATCATTTCATGCCTTAAATTTAAGTCTTTTATCTATCTTGAATCAATTTTTGTGAGTGGTGAAAGGTGTGGGTCCAGTTTCAGTGTTTTACATGTGCATATCCAGTTCTCCCAATACCATTTATTGAATAGGGATTCTTTCACCCGGTGTATGTTTTTGTTTGGTTTATCAAAGATTAGGTGGCTATAAGATGTTAGTTCCATTTCCTGGTTTTCTATTTGATTCCAAATGCCTGTGTCTCTATTTTTTGTGCCAGTACCACACTGTTTTGACCACTATGGCCTTGTGCAGACCAACTCCTGAGAACAGTGCCCTAAACCTTGAAAATTTATGTTTCAATAAAAGGAAGGTATAATTAAGAAACTTAAGCATCTGCTGGGTGCATTAGCTCACACCTATAATCCTAGCACTCTACGAGGCCAAGACAGGCAGCTTGCTTGAGCTCAGGAGTTTGAAACTAGCTAGAGCAAGAGTGAGACCCTGTCTTTACTAAAAAAATTAGAAAAAAATTAGCCATATGCCTATAGTTCCAGCTACTTGGGAAACTGCAACAGGAGGATCACTTGAGCCAAAGAGTTTGAGGTTGCTGTGAGCTATAATGATGCCAGGGCACTCAACCCCAGAGTGATAGAATGAGAGTTTGCTTTAAAGAAAAAAAAAAAAAAAAAGGAAAAAAAGAAACTTAAGCATCAACATATTAAATATAAACTAAAACTATTACTACATATTTGTAGCTGCTATTTCCTCAGAAATGTGACTTGCCCAGTAAGGAGTCACTGTAGCTTTGCAGAGACTGATGGATTTGTGAGACTCATTTATATATAGTATATATATATAGAGAGAGTCATATATACATAGATCATGAATACATTTATGCCTTTGTGGGATTCAATGTGTTGATTATTTGTACAAATTGGAGTGCTGACATCCTACTAATTAACATAGCTTTCACCTCATTTACTTAATCACAGTGTTAAGACATCTGTGTTCAATACTTGATAGATTTGACTTGTACCCTTGCAATATGCTCCATGGGTGTGGTCCTACCATTAACCCTCTTTCTATCAAACCACCCCCCTCCCTTCCCATCTGCCCTGTTATTGCCCTATATTGCAAACAACTCACCTGTGGCTTTCTTTTTGAAAGAAACTCAAGCAATTCTTCAGTACGAGAAAACGATTTCCACAGCACTGTCAAGATAGTCCTTTGTAGCTTATAATGTCCACACTAATTTTTCCAAGGAAATTATAATTTTATTGAGGAACTAAGGTGGAAAAAAAGCCCACTACAGAAAATTCTGAAGACTTTGACAGAAATTATGTAGCCAATTAATACTGAATTGTAGTTACAACCAGGTTCATGGTTTTCTCTTGATCATCCTTTTGATCAATAGTTTAGACTGTAGCTAGTTTTCAAGTCATGAAAATTACAGAGCCGGGAGGGAGGGGCAGTTTGGCCGACTGGAAGCAGCTTCCGTAAGAGGCTCCTATCCAAAGGGAAGGATAGCATCCAGAAAATGCCCAATAAAGCGGAAGACTGGGACCCAGCCAAGAGGGAAGTAATAACTACTGTTCACTTCTGCTGAGGCAAGCTGCAACTCCAAGAAATAAAGCTTAAGGTACAAAAATTCATCTGAAAGGAAAACTACATGTCTCCTCCCCCAAGAAAGTTGTGGTCTCTTTTGGGTTTTTTTGGTTACCTCTCTTTTTTCTCTTTGTGTGCTCCTGCAAGTTTTCTACAGATGAGTGGTAAACTGTGGACCTCTTCTCTCACCCCACGGGAGAATGCTTTGGGAAGTGGGGACTGCTTCCCCTGAGAGACCAGTGCTGTGTCTCTGAATGCTCTCTTGCTAGGCAGAAAAATTAAACTAAAGTTTTCCCTGCCATTCTGAATGTCCAGTGCACCCTCCCCCCCTTTATCTGATGAACCAGAAGTCTATCCCTTGCTGAGACTGAGAGGAGGTTCTCAAGCAGCATCCCCCCTCCTTGTTGGCTGGACCAAGCACCTTGCCCCACAAGAGACTCTGGGGGCTGCACCAAGCTTTCCCCCCAACTTCCCAGGTAGCCGTAGACTCCACCAAGCCAGTGTAAACCCCCAGCAGGTCAGGCTACCAGGGCAGGCGGCACCACCCACCACCAGAGTCTACTGCAATTGTGCGCGACCTGACAGTGGACGGGCTGCCCGGGCAGGCAGGACTGCCCACTGGCAAAGTCTCCCTTGAGTGCATGCAACCCCACCAAAGAGCTGGGCCACCTGGGGAGGCAGGACTGTGCACTGCCAGAGACTCCGCAGAGTGAGCATGACCTCCACACAGGCTGTGCCCACTGGGGACCCAAGCCCTGCCAGGTCAGCACTGCCCTTGCCAGGGGCTCTGGGAGCCGATAAACCCACATCCTCCTCCTCCCATCCCTGCCTCCACAATGGACCTGCCCATCTGGCCAGGGTCTCGAGAAGCCACGCAACCTCACCCCCTCCCTCTAGCACTCTTCCTACCTCTGTGCAGAGCCCTCCACCCAACCAGAAACTGCTGGAGCCACGAATTTCTTTGCCAAAGTCACCAGGCACCAGGCATTCCAAGAACCGTGTGCACCTTCCCCAGCATTCCTGCTGGATCCGTGTGTACCATGCTGTACTCTGGAGTTGCTCCCACAGCCAAAACGACCTAGTTGGGGCAGCACCAGAGGAGCTACACAAGGCCACTTCCTATAAATATCTAGCAATAATAGAGTGATCCTGATGGCGTCCAATCTTGGAGAGACACCTCTCCAACCCTGAGGATGGCCAGAGACAACAATGAAAAATAATCATGAGGTGGAATCAACAGAAAAACTCTGGCAATATGAATAATGAACTCCCCCAAAGAATGATAAGGCAGACAAAGCACAAGATCCCATGCATAAACAAATGGCTGAGAGGTCAGAAATCGAATTTAGAATCTGGATAGCAAATAAGATCAACAGAATGGAGGAAAGGATGGAACTAGAATTTCAAGCAGTAATCCAAACGATGTTTCAAGAATTCAACCAATTCAAAGACAAAAGGACCAAAGATTTTTGACACATGGAGACAAGAAGTTGCAGCCTTCAAAGATCTGAGAAATACAGTAGAATCCCTCAGTAACAGAATGGAGCAAGCAGAAGAAAGGATTTCTGACATTGAAGACAGAGCTTTCGAACACTCCTAAATGCTCAAAGAGGAAGAGAAATGGAAGGCAAAAATGGATCATTGTCTCAGAGAGCTCTGGGATAACTCGAAGAAAACCAATATTTGTCTTATAGGGATACCTGAAAGTGACGAACTAGCTTCACAAGACACATAGTCCCTTCTTCATGAGATTATGAAAGAGAACTTTCCAGACATGCCAAGAGATTCTGAAATTCAGATACCAGACAGTTTCAGAACCCCAGTCATGACTCAACCCAAATAAGACATCCCCCAGGTACATCATAGTTAACTTCACTAAAGTTAATATGAAGGAAAAGATTCTGAAAGCAGCCAGATGCAAGAAAACCATAACTTACAAGGGGAAGAACATTAGAATAACTGTAGATCTCTCTGCCGAAACCTGTCAAGCTAGAAGAGATGGTCATTGACTTTGAATCTCCTAAAACAAAATAACTTGCAACCAAGGATCCTATATCCAGCCAAACTGAGTTTCATTTATGATGGAGAAATTAAATACTTTAATGACATCCACATATTGAAGAAATTTGCCATAACTAAACCAGTTCTCCAGGATATTCTCAGACCTATCCTCCATAATTACCAGCATAAACCCCCACCACAAAAGTAAACTCAATCAGAAACTTTCGTTCAATTTCCAACTTTCACAACAGTGAAAGGATCAAAAATGCCCACTGGACTTTTGAAAGACTTATCATTATTCCCAATTAATGTGAATGGTTTAAATTGTCCTCTAAAGAGGCACAGGTTGTCTGACTGGATACAAAAACTCAGGCCAAATATCTACTGCATATAAGAATCTCATCTTACCTTAAAAGATAAATATAGACTCAAGGTGAAGGGATGGTCATCTATATTCCAGACAAATGGAAAGCAGAAAAAAGCGGGTGTTGCAATCTTATTCACAGATACAATATGCTTTAAACCAACCAAAGTAAGGAAGGATAAGGAAGGACACTTCATACTTGTTAAAGGTAATACTCAATATGATTAGATTTCAATTATTAATATTTATGCACCCAACCAGAATGCACCTCAATTTATAATAGAAACTCTAACAGATAAGAACAACTTGATTTCTTACAACTCCATAGTAGTCAGAGATTTTAACATTCTTTTAGCAGTGTTGGACAGATCCTCCAAAAAGAAGCTAAGCAAAGAAATTTTAGATTTAAAGTTAACCATCCAGCATTTGGATTTAACAGACATCTACAGAACATTTCATCCCAACAAAACTGAATACACATTCTTCTCATCAGCCCACAGATCATACTCTAAAATTGATCACATCTTAGATCATAAGTCTAACCTCAGCAAATTTTTAAAGATAGAAATTATTCCTTGCATCTTCTCAGACCATCATGGAATAAAGGTTGAACTAAATAGCAACCTCATGCTGAAGGACAGATGGGTCATTGACAAGATTAAGAAGGAAAGTTCCAAATTTTTGGAACAAAATGACAATGAAGATACAAATTATCAGAACCTCTGGGATACTGCAAAGGCAGTCCTAAAAGGGGAATTTGTAGCACTGCAAGCCTTCCTCCAGAGAACGGAAAGAGAGGAAGTTAACAACTTAATGGGACAACTTAAACAACTGGAAAATGAAGAACATTCCAATCTCAAACCCAGTAGATGAAAAGAAATAACCAAAATTAGAGCAGAATTAAATGAAATAAAAATAAAAGAATTATACAACAAATCAATAAATCAAAAAGTTGGTTTTTTGAAAAGGTCAATACAATAGATAAACTTTTAGCTAACCTAACCAAGAAAACAAGAGTAAAATCTCTAATCTCATCAATCAGAAATAGGCAAGATGAAATAACAACAGACCCCTCAGAAATTCAAAACATCCTTAACGAATATTAGACGAAACTTTACTCTCAGAAATATGAAAATCTGAAGAAAATTGACCAATACTTGGAAGCACACCACCTTCCAAGACTTAGCCCGAAGGAAATGGAAATGTTGAACAGGCCTATATCAAGTTCTAAAATAGCATCAACTATACAAAACCTCCCGAAGAAGAAAAGCCCTGTACCAGATGGCTTCATGTCAGAATTGTACCAAACCTTTAAAAAGGAACTAGTACCTATATTACTATAGGTAATAAAGAGGTACTATAAACCTCTTCCAAAATATAGAAAAAGAAGGAATACTAACCAACACATTCTATGAAGCAAACATCACCTTGATTCCTAAACCAGGGGAAGACCCAACAAAAAAAGAAAATTATAGACCAATATCACTAATGAATATTGATGCAAAAATATTCAACAAGATCCTAGCAAACAGAATCCAGCAACACATCAAACAAATTATACACCATGACCAAGTGGGCTTTATCCCAGGATCTCAAGGCTG
>CAUYON010027969.1:0-16312 GCA_963573935.1 Arctocebus calabarensis
AAAAACAGAGAGGTAGATGTTTGGAACAGAATAGAGAACCAAGAGATGAACCCAACTACTTACCACTATTTGATCTTTGACAAGCCAATTAAAAACATTCAGTGGGGAAAAGACTCCCTATTTAACAAATGGTGCTGGGAAACCTGGCTAGTGACCTGTAGAAGACTGAAATTGAACCCATACCTTTCACCATTAACAAAGATAGACTCACACTGGATTAAAGATTTAAAGTTAAGACATGAAACTACACTCTTGAAAGAACTGGCTTGGGTGAATTCTTTATGAGGAGGACCCCCCCAAGGCAATGGAAGCAGTATCAAAAATACACTCCTGGGATCTGACAAAACTAAAAAGTTTCTGTACGGCCAAGAACATAGTAAGTATAGCCAGCAGACAGCTCCAGAATGGGAGAGAATATTTGCAGGTTATGCTTCTGACAAAGGTTTAATAACCAGAATACACAGAGAACTCCAATGTATTAGCAAGAAAAGAACAAGCAATCTCATCTCAGGATGGGCAAAAGATCTGAAGAGAAACTTCTCTAAAGAAGACAGGTGCATGGCCTACAGTCACATGAAAAAATGCTCAAAATCCTTAATCATCGGAGAAATGCACATCAAAACTACCTTGAGATATCATCTAACTCCAGTAAGATTAGCCCACATCACAAAATCCCAAAACCAGAGATGTTGGCGTGGATGTGGAGAAAAGGGAACACTTCTACATTGCTAGTGGGAATGCAAATTAATACATTCCTTTTGGAAAGATGTTTGAAGAATACTTAGAGATCTAAAAATAGACCTGCCATTCGATCCTACAATTCCTCTACTAGGTATATATTCAGAAGACCAAAACTCACATTATAACAACAATATTTGTACCAGAATGTTTATTGCAGCCCAATTCATAATTGCTAAGTCAAGAAAGAAGCCCAAGTGCCCATCGACCCACAAATGGATTAATAAATTGTGGTACATGTACACCATGGAATATTATGCAGCCTTAAAGAAAGATGGAGATTTTACCTCTTTCATGTTTACATGGATGGAGCTGGAACATATTCTTTTTGGCAAAGTATCTCAAGAATGGAAGGAAAAGTATCCAATGTACTCAGCTCTACTATGAAACTAATTTATAGCTTTCATATGAAAGCTATAACCCAATTATAGCACAAGAATATGGGGAAAAGGGTAAGGGTGGGGGGAGATGGGTAGAGGGAGAGTAATTGGTGGGACCACATGTATGGTACATCTTAGAAGAGTACAAGTGAAACTTACCAAATGCAGAAGATAAATGTCTGAACACAATAACTAAGAAAATGCCATGAAGGCTATGTTAATCAGTTTGATAAAAAATATTTCAAATTGTATATAAAGCCAGCACATTTTACCCCATGATTCCATTAATGTACACAGCTCACCAATAATGACTTACATTATTAAAATTGGGATTATACCAAGAAAGAATTTATGTAAAAAGTATGCAATGTCTATATGATTTGTAGAGGAAAGAAAGAAGGGAGACAGGGAGGGAGAGGGAGGTAGAGGGAGGGGGAGGGAGGGAGGGAGGAGGGGGAGGCAGGTTGGTTGGTTGACCGGTCCAGGTGAATGCAAAAGGCTCTGGGCTCCATGTGTCTTGCAGCAGCAATGGCTGTGGTCTGGTCCCTTCAATGTTCCTCGGTGGTACATTGCTGGCTGTGTTGATTAAAGCTTCAAAGGCTACTTAATTTATGAAATCAGAATAATTCTTGTCATTGTGTTCACAGAACTTTAAGTCACATCTTGACAGGTGAAATATTTGCATCATCAGCTCTTTATTTGTTTTGTCACTGCTTTCTACTCATAGAAGTCTTTTATTCTCTTTGAAGGATTTTTAAAATACACACACACAAAGATATATATATATATATATCCTCTCCTCGTGCATATTCCAAAGGCTTTCTTCTGGATAACTAAGGCATTTCTGGAGTTTTAACTTTATCTTATTGGTTTCATATCAGTATTTAAATATCACAGTCCCATGAGTAAAAGGACTGAGGGAGAATATTTAGGAATGATCAGATGGCTAAAATTTAATCATAAGTATACCTAAAACACAACCATAATTTGCCCATGAAGCCCACTCTGTCCCCCTCTTTCCATCAACAAGAAAACAGGATGAGGAGCAGCCACAGGTAAAACTCAGACCTTCTCTCAAGGAAGTCACAGCCCACAGCTGAGATAACAAATCAATGATTCAACAAAGAAAAACAAGCTGATCAACTCTGTGATGCTAAAATACACCAAAACAATGGGAGAATAAGAAAGTATGAGTTACCAAGTTTGGGGAAGCTTTCCCGAAGGAGTGGATGCTTCAAGCTCACTTTTGAAAGACAGTGGGAGTTAGCCAAAGAAGGCAGGCATTTCGGTCAGGAGCCAGGAGGGAAGCACGTGTCTAGAGAAGGTTCCACAAATGGCTCCACAAAGCCAGAGCGTGCATGGGATGAGTGAGGAAGAATCTAGGAAAAGAAGATGGGGGAGCAGGGGAGAGCAATGCGGGCAGTGAGGGGTCGCTGATAAGCTTTCAAGAAGGGAGTGGTTTGCTCAGTTCTGCCTATCTGGAAGATGGCCCTAGGGACAACTGGCAGGCATATTCAAGGGACATCAAAGCAGAGGTGAGGGCTCTGCAGCAGGCAGTGGAGGAGGGTTCTGTCTTCTATTAATGGCAAAGCAGCTTGGTCCGAACCACAGATAACAACTATAAAATCTGAACTAAATTTGCAAATTAAAAAAACACTACTCAAAGCACCATTGACCACTCTCTGTCAAAAACTGGCACAGAGATGACCATGAAAAGACACACTGCAATGGATGGAATTTTCAAGTTTGTAAATTTTTGCCTAAGCACACGCCCAATTCACATATAGCTGGGACTTCAGAAAGCCTCAGTTTCCTTACTTGACTGAGGTGTCATATGATTGGGGGGAAGGCAGAATTACAGAAAGTTAAGAGAGGAAAATGTTGGAATAGAAAGTCACAGATGAGTGAGCCCTAAAATCTGCAAATAAATCTCTCCCCCTGCTCCCAAATCCCTGGCTAAGCAATGAACTGTACATGCATGTTAATCTTTTAAGCCAATGCAATCCCAATCATAACTTCAGCAGGGCTTAAAAAAATAAAAACTGACATGTTAGTTCTAAAATTCAATTGCAAATGTAAAGGATCTAGAAAACTCAAAACAATCTTGAAAAAAAAATGGAGAATTTATACCACATGACTTCATGACTTATCTTGAATCTACAATGTGGTATCAGCAGAAGGATAGACAAATAGATTAATAGAACAGAATAGAAAGTCCAGAATAGACCCACAAGTCCACAGTCAATTGATTTTTCACAAAGTCACCAAAGCCATTCAGTAAAGTAAGGATTTCAACAAATTATGCTGGAACAGCTAGATATCCATAGCAAAAAAAAAGAACCTCCATCCCTGTCTCATACTATGCACAAAAATTAATTTAAGATGGATTCTAGATCTAAGTGTGAAAAAGATGAATCTTGCCATTTTTTACAGAAATCTCCATGTCTTTTCCCAATCCAATTACTTCTCTTTTCCTGTATTATCTCCCTATCACCCACACACCCACCAACAGAAACGTCTTTCTGACCTGGATCACTCCAGTCGCTCTCCTGTCTGACCCTCTCAATGGCTCCCAGTGTCCACACATGACTTCTCTTGATGGGTCTGGGGATGGGCTGTGTTTGCCAATGTTCTCCTGCCACTCATCCTCATGCTTAAGTTCTGAAGGCAGCCCGGGAGCCCTCAGCTCTGTGTCTCTATTCTTGTTGGTCCAGATTGCTGGGAACACACTACCCACCTTCACCTCCACACGCCCTACACACCCACTCACCACTAGGCCCTAACTAGAAAATACTTATTTGTCTTCAAATCTGCCCAAATGTCACCTCTTTCTTGGCAGAGTCTCTTCTGTGCTCTCCAGGCTGGAGCAGTAAGTAGATGAGGTACTTCTGTATTAGCATTTATCAAATTTTATTTTAATCATTTCCCTACCTAACTACCTGTTCTTCCCTGTGACAAAAGCTCTTCTTTTTTTTTTTTCCTATTTTCTTTTTCATCTTTGTATGCCAGTCTAATGCTGGTATAGAGCAAGTGCTCAATAAATATTTGTTTAACTGAATTAAAGCAAAGTGAATTAATGACTTCAAGAAATTTGTAATTTAAAAGGAGAAATAAGAACAAAGATTCTATCTTATTCATCTCTAACACAGAGTAGGCCTCGGTAAGAGCTGGCAGGATAAATGAACGCATAAATGAATAAAAGATCAGATAGAATACCGGATATCCCTACAAATGGAGCCGATAATAGGATCGAAATTTAATGGAAAGAGACACGACTCCCTTTTCTTATTTTGGTTTCTCATTTTAGTACCCTAAGCTGCAAGGCTTAAAATAAATAAATGCAAAAGGGTTAGAAGTAGGAGAGGTTTTAAAAAAAAGAAAAACAAAACAAAAATAAAAAGACTACCACCCACTCCCCATGCTGCCCTCCCACCAGAATGACTATAGTTTTAGCACACAAAAAAGGGACGGTTGTCATGGTAACCAACCTCAGCCCTTCCCCTAATATAAGATAAAACTTAGCAAAAGAAATAAATAACATACTCCCATAGAAACATTATCAGACCTTTCCATATAAATAACCTAGGTAATTAAATGTTTCAAAACAGAATATTTAGAGAGCTGTGAAAAAAAAATTCTACAAAGTTTATTTTTAAATGAAGAAAAAAACACACAAAAAACATCGACTGGAATATTTGGCTGTCTGCATGGTTTCAAGGAGTCACCATTTCCAAACTTGCCTGGACAAGAGCCACAGTGAGAACATGAGAAGCGCAATTCTATATTCTGATACACAAGTAACATTTCTATCAGAAACATTCAGTCTTTATTCCAAAGAGTTCTTTCAACAGAGAAACAAGAGAACTCTTCTCTTTATGTTCTCACAAACACAACAAGGGGCACTTGGAAAAATACTGTCTGTAGCAGACCCTCAAAGTTTATTCCTGAGGTAACACCATAGTTTTCTGCCCTGTTCTTTTTTAAGAATTCTCTAGTTGATTTGTTAATCTGTAGCAGGGGTTGCAAACTTGCTCTACAAAGGGCTAGATAATAAATGTATCAGGCTTTGTGGGCCACCTCTGTCACAACTATTCCATTCTGCCATTATAGCACAGAGGTAGCCACACACAAACACATAAATGAATAAGCATGATTATGCTCTAATAAAACTTTATTTACAAAACCAACCAGCCAGCCAGATCTGGCCCATGGGCCTTAGTTTGCTAGGTCTTTATTATTATTTTTATGTATCACAAAAACCATGCTAGAACCGCCATCTTTAGCTCAGCAGGGAAGTGGGCCATAACTGTGTATACCAGTCAAAGCCAGGAGGAAGGGACCTACCTAATGATAGTCAAAGACTGACTCAAAACCTGAATTCAGGTACTGTGAAGAACTGTGAACATTGCTTCTTCAGAAAATTTTTTTTTTTTGAGACAGAGTCTCACTATATCACCCTCAGTAGAGTACTGAGGCATCACAGCTCACAGCAACCTCAAACTCTTGGGCTTAATCAATTATCTTGTCTCACCCTCCCAAGTAGCTGGGACTACAAGCACCTGTCGCAATGCCCAGCTATTTTTTGGTTGTACTTGTCATTGTTGTTTGGCAGGTCTGGGCTAGATTCAAACCCGCCCTAGCCAATGGACTACAGGTGCCGAGTCTCCTTTAGAAATTTTAAAAGCCAAATAAAAACCATCGGTCAGAGGAGAGCAGGTGCAATGCTCCCTACAACCACCTTGATGCCTCTCTCCTCTAAACCTGTAAGAAGCTCAGATGCCTGGCATGTGACCCAGTGATGTGCTATTCGATAAGGCAAATTACTATCAGTCTGGGGCCTGGAGCAGTTTCAATCAATTTGCAAACTTGGATGATTTTCTGAAGTTCCTTTAAGTTCTAGAAGGAGAGTTGGATGCAGCTGGTGAAACAGAAAGAGCAGGACTTGGGAAATAGATGAGTGGTGCATGAATCTCCCCACTAACTAGTTATGTTAACCCTCAAAGCACTCAGTCACTGCTTTATTATCTGCAAAAGGCACGTAACAGTCCCCATAGCCAGACTTTTTCAAGAGTTAAATTAGATGACCTGCACAAAGCACTTTCTGCAGAAAGCAGAGATTTCCATGGATTTTTCGAAGTGTTCAAGGAATCAGGCAACCTCCAACTATTGGCCTGATTTTCTCTATTCTCTCGGAGAGGCACCACTGGGATCAATGTTGCTATAGTCCAAAGAATAATTTTCTTTTTCCTGGCAAACTGCTGTAGAAGGAGCTCTGGGCAATGCTTAAGCAACCCATGAGCAAAGAAACCAGCCCAAGTGAGCAACACTGTGGAACAAGCATCACACCTTAGTAATTTTGGCCTCAGAAATCACAATCTCCTCCCTTCATCCCTTCTGATTTCTGTGTGCATCTGCCAACCTTGCCTATTTTTCTCTCCTTTCCTTCTTCTAATCCACCCTATTTCTACCCATATGTTTCCTGCTTCATCTTCCTCAATGGGCCATGATATGAGCTAGGAGTATATTTATTTCATGTTTTCACACCCTGGCAGATGACCTAAATTCGTTGCTCTTTCTTAAGCGTGCCTGATTAATCTTCTTGGTGAGTCAGTAGCCCTGGTACAGAAAGATTCCCTGTCCCTGTTCAATATGTTTGCAGCAAATCTTCTCCAAAAGACTCATCATTATTAAACACTAAAGAAAGTTGTATTTAATGGCAAAAGGCAAGCCACTTTCAAATAAAAAACACACAAAGAAATCAGAAGAACTCACTTTCAGTTTCTACAGACTTTTCCAAGTGAAGCTAAGTCCCTTACAATTTATAAGACTTATAAGAATCCTTAAGTCTGAAAATCACTGGCAGCTGTATATGGGAATTTCTCTTTTCTGTCACAAAGATGCTCTGGACATGAATGAAAAGAACTTGTAGTTCCTTGAGAAAAGATGCTAGATAACGATTTTAATTCCACTTTTCAATGTGTTGTCACACGGTGATAGAGGTAGAAAAATAATCCTGACCTTTGCTCCAAAGAATATTTTATTTTAGCAGTGGATGAAAAAAATATAAGCAAAACATGAACCATTCAATCCTTTGCTGCTCACTTCATTTATGCTGTCAGATAATCAGGAAATGTCTAGAGATTTAGGCTTCCGCATAAATGTGCAGTTGAGTACATTTCAGCCAGGTAAAATAAAGCAGTTTAGGCACAACTCATTAGATTGGTTGCATCAATTATCTCAGTGGCCATTCAGAGAGGACGAACTATTTAAAGGGCTGAAATATGGCAAAGAAAAAACTATCTTCTTCACTAAACAGCACTGCATTGAGGCAGGAGCCAGGAGTCTAGAATACATTGGTTTAGGAATTACTACAAATATTTACAGAGCATCTGCTGTAAAACACACACAGGAAAAGCCAGTTTCCAGGATCATGAGCACAGAGATTGAAATCCTTTAAGATACAATGGACAAAGATAGAGAATAAGGCAAAGACAGTCTAGAGAACAGAATATGAGAAATCAGTAACCAATTCCCCCCTATCCTCCATTGGGATATTGCATTTATAAAAGAAATCAACAGTAAAATGTGACTGTATTTATAATCTACATATTTAGGTTCTACATTAAGAGATATTTCATTTCCCCTTCATTCATTCATCAAACATTTATTAAGCATCTATTACAAATAGACATCGGACTAGGTGCTGATTTTGAGGAAGAGACTCAAAGAAACTTACTTGACAGCACCAGGAGATTCCTCCTTCCTGGAAACAGCTAATTGCTGACATTTATTGAGTGCTTGCCAGGTGCCAGGCAACTTATGAGAATTAGCTGATTTAATTCTCACCATTGCCTTATGAGAATGGTATAGAATAGCTTCTGTTAATAACAGACTAAGTGGTTGTCAGTTATTGCATCAGACAGTTTTTCTCTTTTCTCCTTTCTTCAATGTTTAGTGTAAAAGCCATACTGCCTAATGAGATGGTTCTCCTTTGTAATGGTAGGGATTTTCAATAGCAACTATTCTCCATCCTGCCACTACCTTGATCTACATCCTACTGCCTCAATCCCTAGATTATGAAAAAAAAAAAAAAGAAATAAAAAAGAAAATAATTAGTCTACTGGACTCATTCTTTTCCTCTTCTAATCTACCTAAAATTTTACTACATTTAGTCCTTATGAACATTTTTTCTCATATCATTCTGCTTAAGAACTTACATGCATATGAAAAAGTTTAATGTTTTACTATATCTGTAGTATTTTTCCAACCTTTTGTTTCCTTAATGCATGATTTCTATGTATGTTCTTGTTGAACAATCCACATGTCTGGAAAAGCCAAGAATTTGGAGGGCCTTATTTTCCAGAATTTGATAATGGCTATTTAATCTGTTAATCATTTTTAATAACAATCACAAATGAGCACCTTCCCATCCCCTCATGCCTTACTAAAGATTAACCAATACATTCAAATACAAATCCCTACCAAGATTTGAAGGTCCTTACAATCTAGCTATATCCTAATTAATTTGTGTCAGTTCCCATAGTTCTTATATAAATCCTCACCCCCAGTTAAGCTAATCTTCCCACTGTTCAGTTTGCAAACAATTAACAGAGCATCTACTCAATACTAGTCACTAAAGATACATAAATGAACAAGATGTAATCCATGCCCTTAAAAATTTAACAGCGGAGACATCTACTACATATGATAAGTAAGTCCCACCTCTGTAGGTTGTTCCATGTACTTTCATCTGCTTGAAATGCAATCCCTTTCTCCTCTTCCTTTCCTCAAAGCCCAATTTAAGTAATGTCTTTTTTGGACTACTCCAGCCCCCACAGATTTTCTCTTTCTCTGATACTCTTGAAGTTCAATCTTTCACCTTCACTACAAAGAACTATAAGAAGAACAAGACTGTCTAAGAACTGGTATCCTCCAAAAGTTTAGGAAAGCAGAGAATATACTTCTGACATTTAAGTTGACAAAAATCCATACTAAATATGAAGCTAGCAATGTGTATAAAGCCTTCCAGGATAACACCATTAATATGTAAATATGGTATCAGTATGTACTTATCAAATTTTCATGTAGACATAAATCATCTCATTGAAATACAGATTCTAATTTACTATTAATAAGTCTAGAGTAGGAGCTGAGATTCTTCATTTCTTTTTTTTTTTGATAGATACTCTGTCACCCTCAGCAGAGTGCTGTAGTGTCACAGCTCACAGCAACCTCCAACTCTTGGGCTTAAGTGAGTCTCTTGCCTCAGCCTCCCAAGTAGCTGGAACTATAGGCGCTGCCACAATGCCCGGCTATTTTTGTTGCAATTGCCACTGCTGTTTTAACTGGCTGGGGCCAGGTTGAACCCACCACCCTTGGTATATGGGGCCAGTGTTGAAGCTGTATTTTGAGACACACTTCAAATAACAAGTTGATAGCAAGAATATCTCAAGAGTCCCCAGTCAATAGCTCAGGATTGACCAGTCAATCTCAAAGCCCCACTGCCTCAATTCTGTTATGCTAGATTTCTGTTATGTTTCTAAGCTGAGATATCCACTCAGACATTATTATATCTCCCTCACCTTTCATAACCTCAAAGCTTCAAAGAAGTATCTGGTAGTGGTTATTGTTCATAGAAAAATTAAGTATGACATTCCCTTAGAAATATGGAGACAAACACCAGACTTCATCATCCAGCCATCTCTTTTAGCATACCTATTTCCATTTCTGTACTCATGAAATAATTTGCTGCTCTGAAATATATGTCTTAAAAGGAATCCTGATATTATCACCCAGGAAGTATAAGCACTTCACAGTGGTTCTTCATACAATCATGAGAGCAATGGGAAAAATTGCCAAAATCAACATTTTCAGAACTCTGTAAATTAACTAAAGGGCTACAAGAAAAATGAGAACAGTGAGCACTAGGCATTTATATCTACCCTATTCCCATATCCCTTTCCATAGATCTATAGTACCATTAAAACCCAGCAGCTTTGGAACAGTAGCTATAAAAACCAGTGGCCTAGAAGCTACTGGAGAGTGCAGAATGAGCTTAGAGCATCCCAAAAGACCCATCTACAGAGAATTACCACAATTTTTCTTGTCTGGCAGCTCCCTGGAAAATCCCATTCATAGGAATCATCTTTATTTGATCTAATTCAGTTATACTTAATGAGGAAAACCCTGTCTCCAAATTTTTCCTCCCCAAAAGAATCAGGAATTGTTTAATATCATAGCTTACTGAGGTGACAATATCAGCTAGGTAAATAAGCTTACCACAAAACTAAAAATAGAAATTTGGAGAATGAGATGTCTGATGTCCTTAGGAGGCTTTGGAAAATTCAGACATATTCTCAAGACTCTAAAAGGCCATGCATATATCCAGGCCAGACATATTCCCAGGAAATATCTGAGAAGACTCTAATCTCTAACTTTTGGTTGAATAATCAGGAACTGAAGGCTAAGGCAGAGTTATCAACTTGCTGGAATATTGAAGGCATACTCCAACTCATATATATAGACCCACAAAAAGAGGTAGGCGAAACTTACTGTTTGAAGACATTTAAGGAAATGTTTGTCCAGTCATTAGCTAACCACTAAACTAACCAAACAGAGATTTTTAGATGCTGCATATCAACAGCATGATGCTGTTTTCAACAACAACAACAAAAATGAGTCACATAATGAAATAGGAAAGTACAAGCTATACATAAAGAAAAAACAGCCAATAGACACTTTCTCTGAAAATGCCCAGATTTTGGACTTACACAAAGAACTGGACATCTCTAAAGGATTAAAGTAAGAATTATGTCTCACCAAATAGACAATTTCAACAAAGTCAAAGAAATTATTAAAAAGAGCCAAATAGAAATTCTAGAGTCCAGAAGTACAATAAAAATTCACCATAGCACAACCGAGCAGACGAAAGGAAGAATTTAAAAACTTTAAAATAGGCCAACTGAGATCATCCAATTTGAGAAATAGAAAGAAAAGAATAAAGAACATAAGCAAAGCTTTAGCCAACTGTGAGAGATAAGGAAGAATACCAATATGCACAAAAAGAATAGAAAAGAAAGAAAAAGACAGAGAGAATATTTGAAGAAATAACAGGTGAAAGTTATCCAAATAATAAAAAATATTAATCTACACATCACAGAAGTTCAATGAACTCCACGTAGGGTAAACTCAGAGATCTATACCTATATATATCACAAATAATCAAAAACCCAAACAGAATCTTGAGATGAGCAAGAGAAAAATGACTCATCACATGCAAGGGGTCCTCAATAACCTTAGCAGCTGACTTCGCATCCTGAAGCATGAAGGCTGGAATCAGTAGGAACCACAGCTCAAAGAGATGATGAGAATAGCAAATCTAGTGAAAATAGTCTTCAGATTGAATGGGAAATTAAGACATTCCCAGATAACCAAACACTGAGAACCCATCACAAGCAGACCTATCTGATGAAAAATCCTGCAAAGACTCCTTCTGACTAAAATAAAGGAATAATTTACACTAACTTGAATACCCATAAAAAAACAAAGGCTCCCAGTAAATGAAACCTCATAGGTAAATAGAAAATATAGTTTTCATGAATTCTTGTTTGTACCTCCTTTCTTCTTTCAGATTTAAGTGGAAATCGCACAAACCAATAACTATGAGATGATGCTAATATGGTTATAACATAAAAGAAGTAATTTGTATAACAAATAACAACACACAGGAGGAGGAAGAAAGAGCCATATGTGAGCAAAGATTTTGTATGCTATTAAAATTAATTTGGTATTAACCTGAACTAGATTATTTAAAGATGTGAAGCATAATCCTCAGAAAAACCACTTATAAAATAACTCAAAAATACATAATTAAAATAGGAAGATAATTAAAATGATATAGTAGGAAATACATATTTAACACAGAATATAGTAATGGAGGAGTAAAGAGGGAAATATGAAGAAAAATCTCGAATGAACAGCCTATCCTTATGCCTTAAGGAAATGGGAAAAGAAAAAACTGAACCTAAAGCAAGCACATGAAAGGAAATAATAAAATTTAGAGTGAAAATAAATGAATTAGAAGAAGTCAAACAATAGGAAAATTCAAAAAGATCAAGTTTTTTTCTTTCCAAGGAATAATAAAATTGAAAAGCCCTCAGCTAGGCTGAGAAAAGAAAGGAGAAGAGAAGAGAAGAGAAGAGAAGAGAAGAGAAGAGAAGAGAAGAGAAGGAGAAGGAGAAGGAGAAGGAGAAGGAGAAGGAGGAAGAGGAAGAGGAAGAGAGAAAGAGAAAAGAAAAGAAAGAAGACTCATCTCGCTAAACCTAGGGACATCAGTGCTGACCTTACTTAACTATAAAGGAAGACTATAAACAAAGCTATGCCTGCTACTTAGACAACCCAGATGAAATGAAAAGGTACCTAGATAGAACAAGCTACTGAGACTGACTTAAGTAAAAAGTAGAGAATATGAATAGATCTGTAACAAGTAAAGAGATTAATCATTTTCAAATGTCTCAGAAAGAAAATCCTAAGCCAGATGACATCATTAAGGAATTCTACCAAAGATTTAAAGAAGAATTAGTATCAATCATTCAAAAACTCCTGTGAAAACTAGAAGAGGAAGGAACACCTTCCAGCCTACTCTATGTGGCCAGTATTACTCTATTACCAAAACCAAAGGTATCAGAAGAACATACCAAACCAATATCCTCAATAGAAACAGATGCAAAAATCCTCAACAAAACACTAGCAAACTCAATTCAGCAACATATAAGAATTATTATTCCTAACATCAAGAGGGATTTACACCAAGAGTGCAAGGAGTTAATATATTAAAATCAATCGATATAATATGTTATATAATTTTTTAAAATTTTTATCAAATCATAGCTGTGTACATAATATGCTATATTAATAGGCTAAGGGGCAAAACCCAGATGATCATCTCAACAGACACAAGAAAAAGCACCTTCAAAAATTCCTACATCTGTCAACAATAAACACACACACACAAACTCTCAAAAAAACAGAAATATAAAAGAACTTCTTATTATAGGCCATGTATTTTTATTTATTTATTTTTTTATTTTGGTAGGGACAGTCTCACTTTATTGCCCTTGGTAGAGAGCCATGGCATCACACAGCTCACAACAAACTCCAAATCCTGGACTTAAGTGATTCTCATGCCTCAGCCTCCCGAGTAGCTGGGATTACAGGCGCCCGCCACAACACCCAGCTATTTTTTTGTTGTAGTTTGGCTGGGGCCGAGTTTGAACCCGCCACCCTTGGTATACGGGGCCAGCGCCCTACCCCACTGAGCCACAGGCGCCACCCCAGGACATGTATTTTTAAAAAATAACACACATCATACTTAAAAGTAAAAGACTGAATGTTTTCCTTCTTAGATAAGGAAAAAAACAAATAGTCTTCTTTTATCACTTCTATACAACATTGTACTGGTGTATTTGTACAATTGAATATAATTCAGCAATTAAAAGAAGGAAAACCTAATACATGCAACAACATGGATTAACCTTGAAAACATCATGTTAACTGAAAGAAAACAAAAGCTAACATATAGTATGACTGCACTGATTTGAAATGTCCAGAACAGGCAAATCTACATTGAGTAAGTAGATTAGTATTTGCCAGGAACTGTGATGAAGGAAAGGTCAATGACTACTATTAGGTATAGGGTTTATTTAAGGGATGAATAAAATGTTCCAAAATACTAGTGATTGTTGCACAACTGGGAATATACTAAAATCTACTGAAGTGTATACTTGTAGAAAATGAATTTTATAATATATCAATTGTATCTCAATAATACTGTTATTAAAAAGTCAGTCCAACTCTTCATAAAATCATATTGAGTGATGTTATCTTATCTAGAATTTATTCCTGTAAAAGTAATTATTTTAATATTATACTTCATCAGTTTTTGTCTACAGTGACTAATAAATCAATCAATCACTTACTCTGCTAAGGAAAATTGATCACAACCCATTTCTAAAGTAAGTCAAACAACCTTATCAATACCCAAAGAAATGCTTGAATGAAGAATAACCAAATGAGGTGTTAGTTACAGTACATACAGCTCCCACACAACTTAGGTATTGTTCACTTTTCCCTCAGGGGCATCTATTTTGAATCTTTAGCTATAAAATTCATTGTGGGTATGAACTATCTTTTTTTTTTTTTTTTAGTTTTCTCTGTAATGATTAGTTCAATGCTGATCCTAAGTATTTAATGGCATTAGCAGTCACATGGTTCACTTTTTCATTTTGTTTCTCTCCAGACAACTGTTAGAAATCAAGCAAGAAGAAAACACCAGTGGTAGCCTGGATATGAGGCCTGATTGCCTAAAGTCAATCATTCTAGGACCTATTAGGGGGAATGAGATATCTCAGGTGCCCAAGAAATTTGGGGATCCAAATTTCCCCCACAGAATGTGGCAAGGTTGGGGTGAGGTTGCTGCACAACAGATTTGGCAAATGCCTGCTAAGAAACTAGAGTGACAGACTAGCCAAGCAGGTTCTCACTGGTTTTAGGAAAAGACCATAATAGTTTGATGTTCATTTCTAACAGGTCTAATAGGACAGAACTTCTGTTCAAACCTTGTTGATAATTCAAGTCTTGCTTCTGGGTTGCACATTAGAGTATATCTTGTACCATTTTAAAACTTCCCACCCCCATTCAGTGCTCAGGACACCTAATTAAATATCTACCAGTTGATCCTCCATACTCAGATAAGTTTGGTAGTTAAGTAATACATCATTCCTTAGAGAAAGAATTTTGTAGAATCTGAAGCAAAGAATTTCTGCTTTGCGTTAGACAATATTCTTCAAAGGTCTCATCCCAAAATGAATGCTGTTCAACAGTGATCTAAAGGCCAGTGCCCTTTCTGTAATGTGAGTGTTGACACCTTGCAATTTTTCATCTATTTCATTCTATCCCATCTAATGAAATCTTTAACTTTTCTTCCTATCACTCTTACTGGTATGTCATTTTTACTTAAGGAACCTGATAAGGCATGACTCATGGCTCAGGAAGAGAAGACGAGAATGTACCAGCAAATGCTAAGAAACCAGAAGATCAAATGCCTCCCAAACTTCTGACTGTTCCTGTCAACACCTGACTTCCTTCCCAATGCACTTGTGTGTGGACACTCTCTCCTTAGCACAGACATGTCTTCTGTGATCTCCTTAACCTTCAAATACATTCTTGGTATTTTTTTTGAACATACTAGAAAGAAGGCAAAAATAAATGAGGAAACAGAAAAAGGGGAAAAGAAAAATAAGTAGATAAATGGATGAATAACAAGAGAATAAAGACAGGTGCCTCTCCTTCTCAAGCCCACATGGGCATGTCTGCCTTCCTGCTCCTCAGAGTTGGAAATGAGACTAGCTTTTCTGAATCTCAGGAGCTGGTAGGAAGGAAAAATAAAAATAAAAATAAAAAGGCTTTGAAAGGAAGGAGAAAGAGGAAATGGATTCTAGAAGAGTAAACAACAGTTTCCTTTATATCATTTACCTGTAAAATATAGTGCAAAATTAAACAAACAACAATAATAACAAAAACCCATTAGACGTAGTAGGATCAGAAACCTGCAATCCTCCAGTTCTGAACATGTTGAACTTTTGAAAAAAGTTGAAGGTTAGGCTTCAGCTCTCAGTTTCACTATCCACAAAATGGCTATTAATTCTGATGGTTTTATAGTGAGCATCATTATCACCCTCTCCGCCACCCACTGCGTGCCTTAACTGTGGCCCTCAAAGACAGGCCTGTGAATCAATGTGGAGACCAGTTCTCTTTTATGATGTACATATTCCAAATCCTGGCTGAGAAAGAAGGGTGTGTGTTTCCATGCCCAGAAATGCACCTGCTGGGGTGAGGAGAGTGTGAGGGGATTAGCAAATCTGCTGGAAGAAATCAATGAAAGAACTGAAAGAACAGCTGCCCTTCTCTCTCTCTCTCTCTCCCTCTCTCTCTCTCTCTCTCTCTCTCTTTCTCTCTCACTTTAACTTTAGGACACGCTTTCTGTCACTTAGTGGAAAGGCTAAAACCCAATTATAGCACAGGAATACAGGGATAGGGGAAAGGGAGGGGAGGGGTGGGGGGAGGATGGGTAGAGGGAGGGCAATTAGTGGGAACACACCTACGGTGCATCTTAGCAGGGTACTGGCGAAACTTAT
>CAUYON010027971.1:0-19271 GCA_963573935.1 Arctocebus calabarensis
GATCCACAAATGGATTAATAAATTGTGGTACATGTATATCATGGAATATTACGCAGCCTTAAAGAAAGATGGAGACTTTACCTCTTTCATGTTTACATGGATGGAGCTGGAACATATTCTTCTTAGCAAAGTATCTCAAGAATGGAAGAAAAAGTATCCGATGTACTCAGCCCTACTATGAAGCTAATTTATAGCTGTTGTATAATGGGTATAACCCAACTTTAACACAAGAATATGGGGAAAAGGGCAAGGGTAGGGAGGGGAAGAGGGAGAGTAATTAGTGGGGCCACACCAAAGGTGCATCTTAGAAGGGTACAGGCGAACCTTACTAAATGCAGAATATAAATGTCTTCATATAATAACTGAGAAAATGACAGGAAGGCTATGTTAATCAGTTTGATGAAAATAGTTAAGATTGTATATGAAGCCAGCACATTGTACCCCTTGATTACACTATTGTACACAGCTATGATTTAATAATAAAGACAATAAAATAAAATAAAATAAAATAAACATGCTCCTGTCACTCAAGAAACTACAAGGGTTTTTAGAAATTCTGCTACAAACCAGGCCAAATACCAAATATACTCATATATATTGTTATTGTATCACAATAATAGAGAAAGATTTAGCCAAAACGTTAACTATGAGTTGAAGAAAGCTCCCCAGAAAGCAAAAACAATTCTAATAGCACGTACAAGCCATCTGTCAAGACAGGCTTTGGATTAGGGAAGATGGCGGCGAGGCCACCGACAGATGGAGACTCGCATCCACTCGGGAGGAGCGGGAGACAGCTGGTCCCTCAGCCCAGGCTTCTGGTCGTCTTTTCACACATCCCAACTACATCATGACTACTCCCAAATGTGGACAAAAACACTGAACAAGCCACCTTCAAATGGGCCCATAAAGTCCAGAATACTGTGGGGTCAGCTTTCATTGCCCGTGACCCTGAAACTTCTCAGGCCTGCTCAGTCCCAGGGAGTACGTCAGAGACCAGAGACAGGTCATGTGCTCTTCTGTCTTCTGACCCTTTTCTGTCTTTTTCTTTTTTTTCATTTTCATTTCAAGTTAATGAAACCCTATAAAGAAGCCACTTTGCCTCTGCTCTTGTTCTTGGGGTCTTCCTGAGTAAGCCCTTAGGCAGAGCTGCCTCTCACCACAGGAAGCTGAGGAACAGTAGTTTTGAAGGCCACACAGTCCACAAATCTCTGCAGGTCACTTTTCTCACTGGTTAAAAAGAAATAAAAATCTCTAAAATGCTTCCAAGTCAGAAATTCTAGAAATCCAAGACTATTTGTTGAAACTGGGAAATCTCACAATGTCTCTGTACAATTAAGGTAAAAACAGCCTTACTTACTTCAGTGGTTTGTTGTAAGAATCAAAGAAAAAAATGAAAGAGAGGTTTGAAAGGTAAATAGTCCAAAGTGTTATCATTATTTTTAGCAATGGGATGGGGCTTTTGACTTTATTACACTATAACTTTCTTATAATGGGAACTGAAATGTTTGGAATCATCAATTGCCCTACTGCTGTGATTACATTTACCAGTAGTTTATACCCACAGAGGCACTGCCTCACCACCACCCAGAGACCCCAGAGTCAACGGACCAGTTCCCAGCAGACAAGTGATTGCTGTTGGTTGCATTTGCTTATGACCCCTTCTCAGAGTTTACTTTTGCATCAGCCTCTCTTAAAAGTCCCAAAGCCCTGTATTTCTTCTTAATTAAAATGAAAGAAAATTTTGTTTGGAGAATTTCATGGCAGCCCTAAAGCATCACAAAACCCAACTGGGGGAATCACTGCCTAATCACTAAAGACAGCCAAAAAACCTTCTCTTGCCGTCCTCAAGCATGCCAAGTCACAGTCGAAATACACAACTAATAAATTGTATACTTCATTGTAGCCACAAAACCAAACTACAACATTGCCTGCTACAGCAAAAGGTCACTGTGTGGGTGTCCCAAGATCCAGGCTTTGAAATGAGCCCTGAGTTAGTCTCACCTATTGGCAACACTAGCATTCAACTGTCACCGGCTCCTTACATTAGCATGCTGTGATTATTCCCAACAGCAGAGCTGGGCCTCCATGGTAACGCTCTTCGGGGAGCTGGGGAAGCTCTTTAATTATTAAAATGAATAATTCTTACCAACACACTTAATTGGGAAATATTACATGTTAAAGGGGCACTAATGGAACCGAGCAGTGTGATAGAGTATGCTTTTTGATGTGAATTTTAGCAATACTCTCCTCATCCCATCACATCATGCATTATTTAGTTGCTTTAAAAAAAACTATCATTTCATTTTTAAGTGGAGATGGAATTATTGAACCTGCAAAAGCAAAGCTTTGAATTACTCCCATGTGTTTGAACCATTACCAGCCCACAAGAACCAAATACAGTGAATCATAATGTTATCTCTGACTGCTCGGAAGTCAACCATAAAAGACCCTGAACATTACATCAGCCAGTTAACACACAGAATTGGACTAGTTTTACAGAGGGGGTAGCTACAGTATTTTCTTTACTGAGAAACAAAAATTTATCTAACTTCACCTATGGATATCCTTAAGCATTTGCCATATTTACACATTATCAAATAAGTGTGTGTTTCTCTGCATATGTAATTTATTTTTAGAGAAATGAAACTTATTCTTGAGGCAGAGAGGAGAATTCAATCTTAATATTAATGTGCCACTTGCAAATATCAATAATTGAAGTCCTCTGACATGGTTCTCTTAATGTTCTTTATAAAGAATATATCCCTCATTGAAGAAAAAAAAAATACAAGCCCATATCCACAAGTCAGTAGCCTTTGTATATGGCAATAACAGTCAAGATGAGAGGCTAATTTATTTTGTTTTTTGAGACAGAGTCTCACTTTGTTGCCCTCAGTAGAGTGCCGAGTGAGGTGGCTTCATAGCTCACAGCAACCTCAAACTCTTGGGCTCAAATGATTCTCTTGCCTCAGACTCCCAAGCAGCTGGGACTACAAGCACCCACTCAAACGCCTGAATTTCAGAGATGGGTCTCACTCTTGCTCAGGCTGGTCTCGAACTCCTGAGCTTAAGGGATTCACCCACTTCCGCCTCCCAGAGTGCTGAGATTATAGGCATGAGTCACTGCCTGACTGACAGTTTGTTCCCTTGGTTCTGAAGGCTCCAGGTGAGGGCTCCTTATTACAGTTTGGGACAGGGCTTGCAACCTGGCCTACTAAGACATTCACACCAAAAAAAAACCCCTTTTTTTTCAGGGTGCTTCTGAGTCCTTTATAATATTCTCATTTATCCCTTACTTAATCCTTGGTGCTTTTATGTAACATTTTAAAGCATGTTTTGCCTTTATTGTCCTTGTGTATCATGTGTTTAGTTAGTGTTTATTAACATTTTTTTAAAGTGAAAGGATGGGCTGATTGCCTAAGCCCAAAGCAAAAGAGGCCTGGTATTGTATTTGTTCCTTTTCCCTTATCTCCCTTTTCTCAAGCTCTTAGATATTATAATACTCCTAAAAAGACTTCTTTCTGTGATTTGAGCTATAGGTGATCTTCAAAAACTAGAGGAAAGTCCTAAGATGGGGTGGTGGCCTAAATCATACATAAATAATGGTTTTGACTCATGCCATACACTAGGGGGAGAAAGGTTAGTTAATCCAATAAGAGAGCAAAGTATTTTTTTACTTCTCAGAGAAGTGCTGATTTTGCACATGCAGATCACACACTTTGTGTTCAAGGAATACAACGGCACCCATGAAAGAAAATCCAAACGTGTGCCCCTCAAACTTGTGTACATCTGTGTAAGCTCCAAGAGAAATTCAGAAGATTGTGACTGGAAAGCAATCTTAAGGAGGACTCTTGAAATGAAAGCAAACCTTACCACAACTTTAATTTTAAGACTGTTTTTTACTTAAGTTTAGAATTTTCATTTGAATGTCTCAGTTTCAGAATGACCAACTAACATACAACCACCACTACTGAACACAGACACTGGTCTCCTTTCAAGGAAGAATTTTATGATCCTACCAGTTTGGAGTTTTTAAAAACGTTGGCTAAATTCATGCAATTTTGAATAGGCTTTTTAGTCTCAGTCTACACAATATCTGATTATTCCACTTAAAAATGACAGAATTTACATCTTGAAAATCAAAGTTTTCTGAAGTGTCTCAGTAATAGTATCCCACTCGACATAAACTCTAATGTTTTATAAAGTTTCTGGCACCAGTGGAAGAGGAAGTCTTGAACTACATTAACTTCGTAAGATGAACGTGCGGACTTGAGACACCTCTAAGTAAGCTGACCGTGGTCAAGGAGCCCAGTCTTAGCGGCAATTCTTTTTACTCTGAAATTGTTTTGGTAATGTTATAAAAAAATCTTCCTTGATATTTTACATTTATATAAAAAAACTCAGCGTATAGGATGAAGATGCAGAAAAAGACTGAAGATGCTACAGCACCACACAAAGAGATGTTATTCCTGGATTTATTGAAGGAGCAGGGCACTAATATTTTTTACTTTATTATAGGAGGTAATTCACTCTAGAAATACAGTGAAAAATACCACATCAAATGTGTACTTTGAGCAAATATGCTGATAAAAAGGACAAGATATAGAAAAGACAAATCAAAAACTGGAAGAACTCAGATTAGACCAAAATAGGGACTACTATCTTAAACATTTTCTTATTTAGAAGAAATTGGGATTTGATATTAGGATGTCATTTTTTTTTTTGTATGCTGAGTAGATCTCAGCATACAAATAAATGTGTTAATTTAATATATTTATTTTTCATAACACGGACCTAGACTATTTTGAGCCATCCCTTTGTCATCTGAATGAATTCAAAACTGAGGAATACTCCGCAGATATTGTTATCTATCAATGCCTATTCTGGCGGATGCTTTCTGGTGGTAATAGCTGAGATGCTGGATCAGGCTGCTGTCTCAATGGGGCCTATTTCTGTCAGAATACCCCAGAATCATATTTCTCTTATAAATTGTGACCTGCCTCACATTTCCTCTCTTCTATCTTGCATTGTTTCAGGCAATCGGAATTCAAGCTTGCCTGAATTTACAGTGAGAGGTAAGAGACCTCACAATCCGGTCCCATCATCTTTCAAATTAGAAAGTTCAGATGCATCTGCATTGCATTTTCTGCCAACGTCAATGGCAGGATGGTTGCAATCTCAGGAGTAGTGTGACATGATGAGTTTTTACAAACTCTTATTAGAAACTATATTGGTGGAAATGTGACCTAGATTAGCCTCATAAATTGAAAGCTAGAAAGCTAGTAAAAATGAATATATAGTAATATTTTAAAAAATCCACGAGGACAGTGCTAAATAAAGGGAGGGTAATAAGTGGTGTTAGGTATGACTGTTACTATAATCCTCCTCCTGTAACTGTTTTATGGATAGTCAAGAGTAGGAATAAAAAAACATGCCATAGGAATATGTAGGTAGAAACAGAAATTAAAAGATCATCAAAAGTGTACTGCTGTATTCTTGAGATTTCCTTATATTTCTCTGTTTGAGTGTAAAAAAAATGACCATCTACAAAGAGTTCTTGAAAGATCTTCCTTCATGCTAAAATGCTTTATATTTTGGGGGGCTATTCTCAAAAGGTAAATAAATTGTAAAGGTAGTGGTGGGATGGAGGCTTTTACTTGAACAAATGTACTCAAAACTCAGTGATTAGAACCTAAGGAATAGTCTGTGGTAATGGAGGAAAATACTTAGAATTGTTTTATTCAGAATTCATAAACATAAAACCACTCTCACATCCAACAAGTACATTTGGACACATGTCCATAAATTTGAGAAAATATATCAATAAAATCACCAATTATTTTTCAAAGTGGTGCCTATAATCACAAAATTGCTATTATCACTTCTAATAATTTTCCCAGTACACAGGAAATTTACTGTGGTATAGTTTATATTTTAATATTCTCTTTAGGCTTAACCTCTTACTGCTCTGTCTTCAGTAGTTAGGGGTTCAGTCAAATTGCTGGTTTTTTGTCTATCTGTTTTTTTCCCTGTGAGTATTAACTCGATTATAAGGTGCAGGAGTATTGGGTAGAAGGTACTGAGGCCAAATCTGTAGAGTTCTCCCTGCCTCACATCACTTTCTGAAATCAGGGTTGTTGTCTTGCCCTGTCGGACATTTTCATGGTCTCTTCCATGTTCTCAAGATTATTCATTTCATTCATAGGCAAGAAAACTTAGTAATGGCATATAAAAATGCCATTGAAAAGTCTGCATGCTTTATTTTCTTTTCCCTGTTTCTTTCCATTCTTTTCTCTCTCCCACCTGATCTATTCCAACACATGGCTTGCCATTTATTTGAACAACTCCTTTTTCTAATTTTATATTTGATATTTTCACTGGGATTATGTTTCTAATTATAGCTAAAATTTTATCAGTGAAAATACTGACTAAATCAATTTAAAGTCCATTATTGGAATTCCAATATAAGTAAGGGAAACTTCTCAGTGAACTAGTAGGAGAAAATTTGATCCTCCCTGTCTAGGTGGGTACTTCAGGGTTATGAAGCTTTATATGCATGCACGTAAGTAAAATCATTGTTTATCGGGGTTCATTAAAATGTATATCTTCCATCTTAGACAACAGTAAACTAAGAAAAACAAAATTGCTCTTCATTTAAGAAATCCTTCCAAATGTCCTGTGTTCCACGAATTTACCACAAGGGGGCACACCTATATAAATGCATTATGACCTTTGGTTTGAGGCTGATTTTATGAAGATTTTGTTTTATAATGATTTTATGTCTTCCTCCCCCCTTTGTACAGCTTTTAAAAAGTGATCCTACGACTGCTGTAGTTTCTAATGTTGGATGTGGAGAGTGAATTTCACTTTATAACTAGAAAGACATTCTAGGTCAAAACTCTGGAAACTGCAATTCCAGCAGTTTCTTCTATTACCCAAAAGGTATATTGGAGTTCAGGCAAAATCTAATCATTACCAAGTATCTTGAAATCCCATAAACTTTAGAGATATTAAATGTTCAACTACATAATTTGAAATATACGTAATTGTTTTAAGACTCTGAGACAAAATCCAGCACCTGGGGGAACTAAATAACTTTGCTGTCTGAGAAAAGTCTTCATGTCTTGGCTACAGATTATATAGTTATATCATAGCTTGAAGTATTTTCACAAACCTTTACAGGGTCTCAATAAATTCCCAGGGAGGGGCATATATTTTTAGCTTAGTCGATACTGAAGAAAAGTAATTATCACAAACATTTTAAGGAGCAGAAACTGCAAAAAGAAGGCCGCAAAGTGGAAAATACCGAACCCATCCAAAGTAACAAGAAGAAAACAACAGGACTAACAATTTCAACTTCTTTATTATGAAGTATGTTTTATGCTAAAACCTGCCTTCTTTGTTATTATTAATTTTTGTAGTGCTGAAAATATAGAGCAAAAAAATAAAAACAACCTATCTTCTAGTAGAAACTGAAAACAAAATACATGGGCTAGATAGAATAGCATAACACTAAGAATAATGTCAAGGAGGTTATTAATTTTTGTCTTGAGGTTTTCTCTTATTAATGTTACTAGAACAGCTCTAGCTTCCATCATATCATCTGCTACCCTCCCCTCCTCTCTCATCCCCTTTCCCTCGGCATTGACAAATATATTTTTTTTTTTTTTTTTTTGTTTTCAGTTTTTGGCCAGGGTGGGTTTGAACCCGCCACCTCAGGCATATGGGGCCAGTTCCCTACTCCTTTGAGCCACAGGTGCCGTCTAGTCTTTTACCTGCTTGTAACTTTTATCTCATTTAATGATCTGTAAGTCTAGAGCAGGACAATTGGATATGTGTCTAGATTGTATTAGAGCAGTTAATCAGGATGCGCCATAGGATAACGGGTTTTACAATCAACTACATGTTTATTAAGAACCCAGATTTCCAGATTATACCTCGCTATTCTTCCCTCAGACCTACAGAATGCAAATGCCTCTCTGGGGCTAAAACTGGGAATTGTAATCTTCAATAAATATCTTAGGTAATTTGTATGCTGTTAGTCTCAATAGCGGCTAGGAGCATACTCTTACTTATTATTTTGTTAGTTCTTATACTATTTCTGTAGAGAGTGATAAGTTTCATTAATTCTATTCAAGATGCAAAACTGAGGCACAATGATTTTAGATTAATGACCCATGTTTGTCCACAGATTTACGATTAAACTGAAAAAAAAAATCAGAGCTCCAACTCTGTAACCCACTGTTTTCTCTGCCATGTTATGTCTACAGTGATTTATTTGTGACTTAATGACTCCATATCCACAGGACAGGGCTACTGAAATGCCTCAATTATGAAACCTAGAGAGGGCGAGGTGGAGTTAAGGATATAAAATAGCTTAGTTCTCAACTTCTTGTTAGTTGTTACTTTATATAAGAACACAACTTGGTTCTATTGAATTTTGTTTCTATTAGTGGCAATTACAGTATGTTAAAAACAAATTTATCTTCTCCTTAACTAAGAATTACCCCAGAAAAATTTCCTACAAAAAAGCTAGTCTTTAAAAAAATATATGCTATACTTAGATTTAAAATGTGGCCTTCCCTTAAAGAATTTTATTTTTATAGCATATATGAAAAACAAACTTTTGAACTACAAAATGAACAAGGTCATGATTTGATTCTTATAAAAATGAGAGAATTAAGGACCAGAATGTGTTAGGACCTAAATTATGCAATATATGTAGGCAGAGGGCTCTAGAAAATATTACCTTTATATATAATTCATTTAGCAGCTGCTTATTTGTGACAAGTGTTATACAGTGATTAAGAGCATGGTTAAACAACTGAATAATGTTCATGCTTCATAAGATAACGCCCTGTTCTTATTGCAAGTTTAAAGAACAAAAGCAGGTACAGTGAAAATTTGTGCGTTTGATTATGTTAATATAAACTCGGCATGATCTGAATGTATGAAAATGTAGGTGGATCATGAGTGCATTCAGAGCTGTTCCTTGCAGAGAAAGATATGCCAGAAGGAGAAACTAGGGAAAAGTACGTTTCTGTTATTTTATCAGTGGCTTTCTTTTGATGTAAAAGCCATGTCTGCAAATATTTGAAAACATGAATCATATGAAAACATGATCATCCTGGTGAACAATTCACACAGACCAACTATGGGATAGGTAGGTGGGACAATATGGAAAATGGAGGAAAAATGGTATTTGTTTTCTAATGAGAAATGATAAATTTCTGCAATGTTTGGGATTTGGTATTTTATCTTTAAAATGTCCACATTGAAATTCTGTAGTGCTTCTTTAGTTTGAATCTCTCCTAATGATAATTTATAGTCCTGGAAAAGTTGATGACTGTGGAGCTTAATGGTCGGCCCTGTGGTGACCGTGAGGAATAGTTGAATTGAATTTGAAACTGTGGAAGAATCGGAGGTTTTTTTGAATATTGCCCATCATTCCATTTAAAAAATCAGTGATAGTAATGTTTATTTCCTTAAACTCTTTATCTTTCATTTAAAAATAAATGTTGCTCAGGGAAATGATCTCCAGCCATCTTTCTGATTACAGGAGTCACATAAGAATGATTAAATAAACATATTTAGTCACTAATACCAGAGAGAAGACATTTTAAATATACTCATCAGAAGGATATTTTGGAACTCTATTAGGGACTATTGCTTTTGCTATTTTTTATAACAAATATTCCTTTCTTTCATAAAAAAGAATAGTTTTACTTATTATAAAAGCAAAATATTCATTGTAGAATACTATTAAAAGTTTGAATAACAAAATCTGAAAATATCTGAGATATATTTGCATTTATAAGATATATCACCAAAGACTTTCAATTACATCTGCCCACTGCCTTCCACAAGGATCTCAGAGATAAGAGACAGAGGGCATTTGTGTATGATACAAGAAAATTTGTAGTGGGAAGTACTGGAAGAAGAGGAGGATTCAATTGTTGGGTAGGCACTTCCCTAAACATTGTTGTCATAACTGCAGTGGTTAATGTCTTAGTTTACCATGGACTAACCATGTCACTTGTATATATCACTTAATTTCTTTGAGCCTCAATTTCCTTATCTGTAAAAATGAAACAAAATTTGAAATATATATAATTTCTAAGCAAATGTATTGCCGTAAGATGTATAAAGTCTCTCTACATTTTTCCATTTTTTTCCCCATTAGCAGCATATACCAAGCACATGATTTCCTGCTTAGGGAAGTGTAAATGGATCTCTTTCCTATCTCTTTCCATGTCTTCTTACAAATCATGCTCAACATTGTTAGCCCAAGTGAGCTCTTAAAAACACAAGTCCTATTGTATCATCTTTTGCTTAGGAGCTTTCAATGGCCTTTGTGAACAGTACATAATTTGTGAGCAGAATATAATTTCTACTCCTTTCCATAACCTTTGAATTCCTATGGGATCTGACCCCTCTGTCCCTATTTCCTTACCACTCTCCTCTACCTCTTACTGTGTCTACCATCCTGGCCTGATTCCTAGTTCCAAAATATGCCAAGCTCGTTCCCACCTCATGAACTATGTTTATTTCCTCCTTTTAGAAATTCTGACTTCAGATATTTTCTTGGCTGGTATTCTTATAATTTGCAGGTCTCCTTTCAAGTACCACCTTATTAAAGAAGTGTTTCCTGGCATGCCTTTCAAGGTTGTGACTCACTTCTGGTTTTTATTTTTTATTATTTATGTCCAGTATTTACCTCACTGAGAATAGATATATATTTTAGATTGTCTTAATCCTGCCAGACTTAGAACTGCATGAGGAAATCTTATTTACTGGAATATCTCCAATGACCAGAACAATGTCTGACACAGAGTAGGTACTAAATACACATGTTATATAAAATCTCGGGGTGTAATTAAATATCAATGGCAATGCTAATGTATACAAAGTGATGTTTTGATAGATATTGTGAAATGATCATTGCAATCAAGCTAACTAATATACCCATCACCTCGTATAGTTACCTTTTTTCTTAGTTTCTGGTGAGAACACTTAAGATCTACTTTCTTAGTCAAGTTCAAGTATGCAATCCAGTACTGCTAACAATAGTCACTGTGTTGTACATTAGATCACCAGAACTATTAATCCTGTCTAGCTGACACTTTGCATCCTTTAACTAACATTTTCCCATTCTGCTCTCCCTTTTGTCCCTGCCAACTACTATTTCACACTCTGTTTCTATGAGATTGACTATTTTAGATTCTACATATAAATGAGATCACCCGGCATTTGTATTTCTGACTCTGGATTATCTCACTCAGCATCATGTCCTCCAGGTTCATCCATGTTGCCAATAATTGCAGCATTTCTTCCGTTCAAAGGCTCAGTGTGCGTATACACACACACACACACACTCGCGTGTGCGCATGCACTTGTTCATTGGCATTTAGGTTGTTTCTGTATCTTGGCTACTGTAAATAATGTAAATAGGAGTATGGACATCTCTTTGAGATACTAATTTCACGTCCTTTGGCTTTATACCTAGAAATGGAGTTGCTGGATCCATATGATAGGTCTATTTTTAATTTCTTGAGAAATATACATATTGTTTTCCATAATAGCTGTCCCAATTTATATTGTCATATACAGTGTACAAGGGTTCATTTTTCCGTAAATCCTTACTAACATGTGTTACCTTTTGGTTTTTTGATAATAGCAATTCTAACAGGTGTGAGGCAGTATTGTATTGTGGTTTTATTTGCATGTCCCTGGTGACTAATAATGTTGAGTGCCTTTTCTTACACCTGTTGGACAGTTGTATTTCTTCTTTTGAGAAATGGATATTTGGGTCCTTTGCCTATTTTTAAATCAGTTTATTATAATTATTTTTGTTTTTGGTATTAGTTCTTTATATATTTTCAATATTAACTCCTTATCAGATATACGGATTATGAATATTTTTTCTGTTCTACAGGTGGCCTTTTTATTTTGTTCACTATTTCCTTTGTTGTTCAGAAGCTGTTTTAGATGCAGTCGCACTAGTCTACTTTTTATTTTGTTGACACTTTAAGCACTTTTGTCTCCATTTCCCAATTTATTGGCTAATAATATGAAAAATACATTTTAAATGAGTAAACTATGATTATTGGGTCCTCCAACTGATTGTATATTTATAGTTTATGAGTGTGGTGATACTTAAATTGTTTATTTTCCTATTTATATTATTTATTAATATGAAGTTTTCTTATCTGTTGATTACTGTATCAGCTAGAATATCTCCAAATACAAGTCACAGAATCACAGTGCCCAACTCTCAAGGGCTTACACAAGTGACATTTGATGAAATTATAAACAAACAACTAGAGTAAGTGGTTTCTGTATTGATGCAGAAGGTCAACAATTTCATCAGAGAGCACCTAATTTGGTCTCCCTACCTGGCCGTCATCAGCACTGAGTTTGTCTCCTTAGGCTGATTGCTCATAACTGCAATACGCCTGTCACGTCTCCAAGCGTTATGTCCTTCCAAGACCCTCTTCAAGGCAATAAAGAAAGCAAAAAGCCAGTACTAGAAAGCTCTCCACTCAAGCCTATTTATGAGAGACTTCAACTAGAAACTTCTCCAGATGTTTCTCTTCACATTTCCCTTATATTTAAGTGACCAAAACGTAAAATTTAAGGTTCAAAATAGAATGGTATAAATATAACTATCTAGAAATCATGATTTATTTCTTGAATATGAACCCATTGTAAACATCCAAATTCCAAGAGTTTATTAGCAAGAAAGACATGACAGGAAAGTGTAAATATGCAGCTAAAAGCATCTGCCAGAAACAATATAAATAACTGATAATGTTTTGCAACTTATTTGTCATCGATGTGAAGCTCTTTACGCTGGCAATGAGTGAGTGTGGAGTTTGGAGTTTCAAACATGATTAATCCATTATTTGTTATATTTTTCTTTCCAGTGTTTTATTGTTACAGGAAGATAGCATTCTTTTGCATCAGAGAAGACACTAGTAATTAAACATTAGTAATGACTTTTATTTCCTCTGTTGGTACCATTGACACTGTAGGTCTAAATCAGTAGGTTTGGATACATTGTCTTACTTTTTTTCTTTTTTACTGCACAAGTGTGAGATGAACCAATGACATTATGGTCCCAGCTTACTAGACATTGGCTGATTGTTCTTTCACAGTAAATCAATTTAGTCTGGGTTTGTTCTAATATCACTGGGAGCAGGGAAAATAACTCTGAATTGGACAGTGTTGGATGTTGCTAACACAAAAACAAATAGCATTTGGTATTTCCCATGACTCTTAATTAATCACTAAGGTGTGTATGTTGAATATTTTGAGAACTGTAATTGGCATTTGATTATTCCTCATTGATCAGCATTTAGGTTAGAGGGACTAGATGAATTTCTGAAGTTTGTAGGTATTAAAATATGTGATTTTATTAATTATTAGAGGGATTTTATCCAGGCTGCAGGCATCTTTTTGTGTTCAGAGTATTCCAAAGAATGCTTTTAGAGATTTTCCCCTGTGCTTATGAATTTTCTACTCTGCTTGTGATTATCCTAACCCATCATTGTAAATGCTTTAACATTTGTTAGATTTGTTTCTTTCTATTGTAAAGTTTTCATCTCTTTACAATATATTAAACTTTGCTTTAGGTTTACTTATTTGGTGAGGTGTGATTAACAATGATATCAGAAAAGAAATGAATGTAATTTTATTGAAGATAACATACTTGCAATTTCCATCACTTTCTTTTTTACCTGTTTCTTATTGGTTTTATTACTAATAATTAAATAAGCAGTCATTAGTAGTTAGTCTATTATTGTAGGCATTCGAAATCATTTAAAAATGTCAAAGATAAATCTCTTGCTCACCACAAATATAAAAGGCATATTACCTTAGACAGAAACAAAACAAAACAAAATAACTTCTTGTAAGTTACATGCCAAATCTTGAGTGCTGAAAAGAAAAAGTTTCTTAGAGTTCTCTTATATTAAATAATGACTTCCCAGGTCTAAGGTCTTTTCTTTGTTTGTTTTTTGAATACATATTGGAAAGACAACAGGATTACATTTAAGAAAAACTTTTTTCTCCTTTTCTTTTTGTACATTCTTTGCACAAATAAAAGAGGTTGTTTCAACCTCTATCTTTTAGCATGTATGACTGAGCTAGATAGACCTCTATCGTCACAATTTCTGATGGAGTTACCTTTTTTTAAAAAAGGTTAAAATTCCTTATTTTTATTCCTAGTACCTTTACAACAATTTACAGGGCAATATACCTAATGTAAGTAAAACAAAAAGAAAAAGCTACAGCAGATAAAAGATGTCAGGAATGTACATATAATTGACACAACATTGCATTAATCAATACTTGCACTTTTTGCAAACTGTTGCTGTGACAGTTCTGAAAAAGAAAGGTTTCCTGTTGAAACTGCAGTAACTTTTCTGACTATGGATCATCATTCCTTCTGTGGCAGATTTTGACAGTTCTCTAATGCATTCGGGACAACTGTCTCAAAGTAACCTGCAGCTTTCCTGACAACTCCTCATTCTCTCTCCTGCTAAGAACTGCAGTCCTTTCCTGTTGTTTGTAGAACCTTCTACCACCAGATCCATAGCCACCACCATATGGACTGCCTGAGCTCCTCCCACCAGAACTGCCCCTGTTCATTGGTCCATAATTTGATTGCTGTTGTCTATTATAATTTCCAAAATCATTAAAGTTCCCACTATTATGAAATTTACTGCCTCCAAAATTTCCTCCTCCATTGTAGCATCATATCCTCGTCTGCCACCATATCCTTAACTTTGGTTTCCATATCCTGATCCACCACCATCATAGGCCCCTCTACTACTGTAACCATGACCATAGCAATAGTTGCCACCATCACCTTCAAATCCATTGTATCCACCATATCTTCCTTTTCCACCAAAATTTCCACCATAGCCAAAATTACCTCCACCACTTCCAAAGTTTCCTTCCTGATTCCCAAAGTTGCCAGATCCACCTCCATGACCACTTGGTGATTATCTGGCAGACTGCAACTATTGCTTAAAAAAGGAAATTTTTCGCGTCACAATTATGCCCATTGATACTATGATATTTCTGAACAGTAGTTTTATCAACAGTATCATGATCATCAAAAGCTACAAAAACAAATCCTCTCTTTTTTTCCAATCTGCCTGTCTTCTGTGGTTTCAATCTTGCCATATTTTTCAAAATAATCTCTCAAATCATAGTATTCTGTACCTTCTTCCATCCCACCAACTAAACTTTTCCTCACTGTTAGATGGCACCAGGCCTTGCAGAATCCTTCATAGGAGCAGCTCTCTTTGTTTCCATAGCACACCCATCCTACTTCTGTGGTCGCGCCCAGATCGGTGCTTCCACCTGGTCAACACAAGAGTAAGTCACAAAACCAAACCCCCTGGAATGTTTTGTTGGGGGGGGGGTCCTCTAAATGACCACACAATCTGTGAATGTGCCCCATTTCTCAAAATCTTCTTTTAAACTCTCATCTGTAGTTTCTAAGCTCAGACCACTGACAGTTTTCTCAACAGCTCTGGTTCCTTTAGATCATGGCTCTTCCGCTGGTGGTCACAGTTGGGTTTGGGGCAATGGGGGCAGTTTTACCTTCATTTTCATGTTGAACTTGCCTCTTCAACTCAGTTCATTATGGAGTTATTTTTTTTATCAGTCATTATGTCCTATATATGATAATCTTTTCTGTTTGTTTTACTACATGAAATTCTATCATCATCATAAACCATAGATTCCCTAGCTTCAGAGATGAGGGCTTTTCAGAAAATAATTCTATAGAGAGTAATTTCCTTTGGTGTTGTATTGATTCCCATTTCCATCCTACGTTTACGATCTATGGTTTTCAATTCACTCAAGGAATATATTTCATAGATGTTTTGGTACTCTTTGGTACCACTATCCCAGACATTAGGATTTCGGGTTTGTCAGCCTATGATCCCAGCTGTTGTATATGGTGTTCATTCCTTGAACAGTTATTGGACAAGACTCTTATTCTGCATTTAGCACATGTTCCCTCTGGTTTGTTAAACTTTGCTGCTCCTTCACCTGCATCGATGTAGATTTGCTTCCTGACACATGGGCTTAAGGTGTAGAAACTACTAATTTCTGAGAATATATCTTTTATACATTAAATCATTAGAATTAATCTATCAAATACTTGAGGGTTCAAGAGTACTTTTTTCCTTTAAATTTAAGAAATCTGGCATTGGCACATTGATAGATTGGCACACAATCATAGATGATTTCTCTTTATGTAATTATAATGGTCTACATATTTGACTAATTTTGTCTGACTACTATCATAGTATCTGTCCAATGAGAACTGTTTTTGGTGCAGAGTCATTTGTCTGTTTTTCTGAGGTAGCACAGTTCCTTTTTTGATAGAAGAATTTGGTTCATCCAGTTTTTATTTTATTGTTTTTCACTCTTGCAAAATTTATTTACTCATTACCTTTTTCATTAGTAAGAAGTTATTTAAATCTTCACACCATAGCATTTTGGTAGCATTGCTATTTTTCTCATTTCTGTTCTTTATACTCAGCTGCTGAATTTAGGATTGCCTAAAAGAAACTGCCATTTCCTTTACCTGAGTTTTCCAGTGAGTTCTGTGTAGGAGCCTGTCCTTATATTTGATGCAGGCTGCTCCAGGCGGCTCTTTGCAGGGCAGCATGTTTAGTGGTCTTTGTAAGGGTCTGCCTTTGTGCCTAAAGCTGTCAAGCCCCCTCCATTTTTAGCTTGGCTCAGCCTCAAATAAAAATTAAAGTACAATAAAAGCCATTTTCAGTGTAGCCCAGATGGAACTTTAGAGTTGGATACATTTTATCACATGTGGTATTTCAGCATGGTTTCAGTGCCACCAGTTACCTGACAGACAGAGAATGCCGTGGTAAGATTTCTAAGCATAAAATTTTATTCCTCGAAATTCTCAATGTAAGTCCTTACATTCAGTGTGTTGAACATTGCATAATTTTAATTGAAAGTGTTAAATTTTTTTTGCTGTATAACTTTTTGTGCCATTAATTTAACAGAGACAAAATGAATTAAAATTTCAAGTATGTTTAACTGAAAGGTTAAACACGATCTTCAGGCAAATCCTAATTGCTTATGTTAAAGTACTTAAGAGTAGAATTGTAAAAAATCTAGAATAATTTTTTATCTTACTTGCATTAAAAATATTTATCCTTGAAACTGGACATGTCTCAAGATTTAAAAGTTCACTTCACAAATTCAAGGTAATTTGTACATGCTTGAATTAGATAAAGGAAGACTCTGCTCACCCCCAACTTTAAAATATGCATTAAATGTGTTCCTCTCATGCTGCTTTGTTATTTGTTATAATTACCTGCATGTTCAGGATAGGGTGTGCCTTCTTAGAGTGAGAGGACGTTGGACTTTTCTAATATTTTATGTGGACTAGGAGAGGTTAAGTGTTGGAGCTTGGAAGAGGTCCTATGAATGCAAAGTAAATAGAATTAAGATGTTAACAAACCTATAATTATGCAGATTATGTGTTGTCAGTAATGAGGCTCTGTATTTCAACAAAGAAAATACTTACATGGAGTAGCTGCTGTCAAATTATAAAACAAGACTATCTATGGTATCTCAAAATCCAATTCCAAGTTACAAATCAAGGAATCGCAAAATAGTTTTACAATAAAATAATTCTTCTATTTTGCTTTGATCTTTAAAATATAGTAATAGAACTTACTCAATAAATTTTTAAAAAATTTGAACATAAACTGTCATCATATTTTAAGTAAAAGTTATCTCATAAAACAGATGATGCATGTGAGTCATAATATATCTTTTAATGTTTTTTTTAGGTAAACATGATCTCATTTCCATAATTGAGACCAAAGAGGCTTTGCATTTTCCATGTAAGTTTTGGAGTGGGTTGCCTAGCAATATTGAAATGAAAGGTACCTCCTGTGGAATTGGATATAAAAAGTGGTTCATGGGAATGTGTGTCACATCAGAAAAGGGAGTGATTTCTTAGCACCTAAATTATAAACAGAGACCATGTAATCCGGTAACAACAATCCTGTCAGTAACTTTTCTACAGATTAATTTAGTCACATAACACTAATTATATATGCATTGCTAGGTGTGGGTCATAATTCGCCAGTGGCTCCTAAGCTCTTCATAAAGTTGTCATGTGAAACTAAGGCCCCAGTTTTCATCTAGATCCTATTTTCTTTCATTTTTTCACTTTTAGCCCAGAATATATTATACACATATATTTTTTGGTTTTGAGGCCATTACCAATTCTTAAGGTCTCTTCACAAAGGCTTGATAGAGTTCAGTACAAATGCTTTACTAGAAAAATCTGCTACTACTGTTATTGCCTTTCATGTCACACTGTCTACTGCTGGTGTCTGCCCATATCTTACACACTGTATTTGGTTACTCTTGGTCCTTCCTGTTGCTGTGTAGCAATCTACCTCTTCTTAACAATCATGTCATTTTTGGATACTGTTGTAGGTCAGTTTGCTGCGTGGCTATGGACAGACTCAGTTATTCCCCTTTTTTCCTTGTAATTTGTGTGTTGGGAATGTAAAACCCTCAGATAAGAAGACAGTGTACAGAAGGAAATTGAACAATACTTGGATGCACACCACCTTCCTAAACTTACCCAGAATGAAGTGGAAATGTTGAACAGGCCAATATCAAGTTCGGAAATAGCATTAACTATACAAAATCTCAGAAAATTGGAAACACTTCAGAAAATTGGAATAGAAGAGACATTTCTTAAACTAATAGAGGCCATCTACAGCAAACCCACAGCCAATATTGTATTGAATGGAGTTAAATTGAAATCATTACCACTTAGATCAGGAACTAGGCAAGGTTGTCCATTGTCTCCATTGCTCTTCAACATAGTAATGGAAGTTTTAGCCATTGCAGCCATTGCAATTAGGGAAGAAAAGGCGATCAAGGGTATCCACATAGGATCAGAAGAGATTAAACTTTCACTCTTCGCAGATGACATGATTGTATATTTGGAAAACACCAGGGACACTACTACAAAACTTTTAGAAGTGATCAAGGAATACTGCAGCATCTCAGGCTACAAAATCAATACCCATAAATCTGTAGCCTTTATATATGCAAATAATATTCAAGCCGAAAAAACAGTCAAGGACTCTATCCCTTTCACAGTAGTACCAAAGAAGATGAAATATTTGGGAGTTTATCTAACAAAGGATGTGAAAGATCTCTATAAAGAGAACTATGAAACTCTAAGAAAAGAA